>JAYMTP010006834.1:0-11644 GCA_036897365.1 Geranium brycei | reverse complement strand
TGAACATCATCGTGGCAATCATAGGAGTGGTAGGATTATCTTGATTTGTTGCTTGAGCATTATTGTACTGTACACATTCAGAATTGTCTGAATTATTGACTTGTCTTTATGCCACTACCAAGATTTTGGTGCTAAAGGCTTTAAAATGCACTGCTACTGTGTTTAGCAGTACAGTGGTGCTGCCCTAATAATGCTGCCAATAATACGCGGAATTAAGTTACGGCAGTACATTATGTGTGTTGTCCTAATTTAAAACAACATTCTTTAAAAGCTTGATGTCGTAGTTAAAGCAGCACACTGTCAATACGTGCTGCCATAAATAAAGCAGCACTCTTTCAGCGCTTGCTGCTATAAGCTTTGTATATAAATAAAAAATACAAATTAACTAAAAATATAGATTTATTAATCAAATACTAAACAAATGGATTTATGAATTTATCACATATTTGAAAAGTAGACTCAAATTCAGCTTGTTTATTAAATGAGTATATGTTTGAGCTCCAATTTAGCTCGAACTAAATTATAACCAAATTGAACTAAATACTTATTAAATAAAGTTAGAGTAATTTGTTAAAAGTTCGACTCATAACCTTATCAAGTCTTGAAAAGTTAAGATTGAATTCACTTATAGTCTACCAAACGAGCACAATCTTGTGATCGAATTTTGTTTTAACTAAATTATAGATGATTTAAACTAAATTTAAGTGGAGACCTCAAACAACATGTGGAGAACTCAAACAACATGTTAAAAGTTTAATCTATTTAGTACAATTTTTGCCCTGCTTTCGGAAATTTTGAGTTCCGTTTCTACATTATCATAAGTTATCCCTCCAAAAAATCACTTTTACAACATATTCGACACAAGCCACACAATTAATACTTATAAATTTTATAATTCATGATCGAGGTTCTAAATTGAATTTGAATAGATTTTGAAACTAAAAAAATGGATGACCGATCTGATCGAAATTCTCCTAACTAGACCCTTAACACATCGATACCCTCCATAACTTGTTCCCTCCCACTCGATGGCCTTCTTACTCAACTCAACTCCATTCCCTACATTCCTTTCATATTCTCCTTCACAAGAACATAAATTAGTTTGAATATGATGTAACAATAATTTGACGGTTATCGATCAACTGATAAAATTCATAATTCATACAGATAACATAATGTCACAGTGACTCTTACACAACACAAACAACAGACACTTATGAAAGTTCCAGAAACTCCGAATTGTTTCTAACTCAATTTTGAACCAAATCTTAGACCGAAAGAAACTTCTTGATGACCCGATCGAAATTCTCAAAACTAGACCCTCCAACATCAGTAGCCTCCAAAGCCTTTATCTTCCACTCTGTCGCCTTCTTTCTCAACTCCACCCCCTTTTCCCCACCCATCATCTCCTTGACAAGTGCCTCAACCTCTCGTCTCTTCACATCCGGGTCCACCTCCATCCCTATCCCCCATTCCTCCCCGCATGCGTACCTACAATTCGTCGTCTGCTCCGCAAAAAACGGCCAACAAATTACTGGAACACCCCCGCAAACACTCTCTATCATAGAGTTCCACCCGCAGTGTGACAAAAATGCCCCTACCGAATCATGCCTCAAAACCTCATCTTGTGGGCACCAACTAGCCAGCATTCCCCTATCCTTCACCTGTCCACATGTGTACACCACCTCAAAAAAGATTAAAAGAAATAATTATATGTAAAATTAAGGAACAAACTCAATTAATAAAATTAACTTTTAGCTATGCATTCTGATCTTATTGTATGATTCATTTTACATGATATCATAGATATGTCCTACTTGATACATACTTGATTTATATGACCCATTTCACATTACCTCTTCGAAGAATTCTTCCGGCAAGACGGCTGAATCGCCCATGACCACGTCGGGTCGCACGATCCAGAGAAACGGGTGGTTGCTATTGGCGAGCCCCCAAGCGAATTCCTTCAAGTGTTGGTCGCTCATGACCGTTATGCTCCCGTAATTGACGTACAAAACGGAGTCTTGCTCCCATTTTTGGAGCCATTCGAGGCAACTCACGTCCTCTTTCCATAGGCTGGACCGCACGGACTTGTATAGGCCGTGCGGGTCCGGAATGTGACGGGCGAGCAACGAGATTGGGCCTATTGGGATTGCGTTGGGGAACTTTGCGCGGATCGAGCTCAACACCTCGTGCTCGAGTTCGTCGAACGTGTTGAAGATTATTGCGGATGAATTGAAACATTCTTCTGATTCGACTCTTAGGTAGTCGAACAGAATTTCATTGACGTCTGTGGTTCTCATGAAACTAGGAATGTCTTTTAGTCGCATATTTTTCATGCCAGGTACCCAATCGATCGGTGTGTCAAGAGTTCCGTCTGTCATAAATGTCTCATCTGAAGTACAATAATAAAAATATTTATTATCAACTTTTAACATATTTATGTGTAAAATATGAACTCATGAACATCAATACTCTTTATATCTTTAAATAATTCACGAGGAAGTTGATCCAGATCCACAACTAGCTTTAGCTAACATGTTAAAGTACGATTTGTTTGAAAACTAATAAAATAATAAATTATTTTAGCATGTTCTCCGCATGAGATGCTAAAATATGAGTGTTACTGATAATTTATGAGATTTGGAGTATTGATATGATCTTATTAAATAATATTACGAATCTGACAGACACTTGGTGTATTGATATGATCTTATTAAATAATAAACTCCACATGAGATGATGCTAAAATATGTGTATTATTGATAATTTATTTTTTAAAATAAAAGGACTATTTAAAAGTAAATTTATTAATAGGTTCTGGTCAGAGAACAAAACATGTTGAATATCCACCTCATCATCATCCTGGACAAATATATTTTAATGTGTTTAAGGATAGTAAAATTTTTACAAACATGAGGGACACTTATATACTCTGATCTTATTTGATCTGATCGAGGGAGGGAGAGACAAGATTCAAAACTCTCATCGTTGTCATTCATATCTGAAAAAATATACTTTATACTCGACAGTATTCAATTCAACCAAAACATAGATAGAAATTTAAAAAATCACTTATTTCCATCTCTAATAATGGAAAAATATCTTAACCCAATAAAAAATCTTGATATCATTGTTCTAGATAAAATAAAGAGAATTTATAAAGCTTGTATCAAATTTGATGGTTGTCATCTTTTGAATATGACTTCAATTTAAATCATAGGAAGGTGTAAAAAGTTGGCATGAATTTTTTTTAGTTTTGTAAATAATGGCAGTAAACTTTCATATTTGAAAAATGTGATGTGAATTTATCATTTTTTAAATATGTGTATATTTACAAAAAAAAACTACCAAAAATGCCCTTAAATTTAATTTCTTTTTTTGAAAAAACAAAAACAAAATAATGTTTTTCAACTCGAGCTCGTCTAGATCTGAAGTCTCACAGAAGGACATCAACGTCGTGCAAGAGAAAAAAAACTGACCAACTTAAATTGAAAAAGTATATTTTCAAACATTTTCATCATTTTCCCCTCCCTCATTTTATAAAAATAAAAAGTTGAAAGTCACATTTTCCAACAAAATTGTTCATATCTGCTTTGCAGTCACCCTTTAAATTATTAAGAAAAACACGATTCATCGATCTAAAAGTAAAAAAAAAGAAATACCTTTGAAAGGGACAATCCCTCTATTGACAAGCTGGGTGTACTGCAAATAACCCACCAAGCCACAAGCCGAGGCGGTCCAAAACGTGACTTGTGCAATCCCAAGCTCCTGAGCGACCTTCATGCCAAAGCTCATAGCTCCGTCGGAGATGACACAAGTCACGGGCGGCCGGTCGGCCCGAGAGCTCAACCTCTGGACCAATTCCTTGAACGGGCCGTGGCAAGTCCTCCGGATGGAGCGGAAGAGCGACGCCACGTCCTGCGTGGCGTCCTGGTCGGACGGAGGCAGTCCGTCCGGGATGGTCTCGAACTCGAGGCCCGCCAGGGGGCCCAGAACCCCCGACCTCGCCAGGCGCCGCTGGTTGAACTCGGTGTTCACCAAGGTCACGTGGAAGCCCCTCGCCACGAGGAGCTTCGACACCTGCATGAGCGGGCTCACGTGACCCTGCGCCGGGAACGGCAGGCACACCACGTGCGGCTTCGGCTCCCAGCTGTTTGACCCCATTTTTGCTCTCTGCCGCCAAAATCAAGAACCTATAATCGTTGACTAAGGAAAATAACAATCAAGAACCAAGAAATGAGAATCAAGACACTAACCGAGGAGCCTGAAGATGAGAATCAAGAAACCAGAAACGGATAGACAAGAAGTAGAGAGAGAGACTTGGTGATGAGAGAGGACAAGATTGATTGAAACAAGAACTATAGATAAGAAGCTTAGAAGCAATTGTATCCCAAGAAGATAGGAAATGGGATGGGTTAGGGTGGAGAGTGTGTAAGTCTGTTGCTTCTTATATAGTGAAGAGAGTTTGAGGCAAGTGGGAGAAAGTTTGGGAATGGAAAATCCCATGTCATTATCATTCACATGACTATTATGTTTAAGTTTTATCAGTCAATATTATGTTATCATCATGGTTGATAAATATATTATGGGGTAATAATATTATTGATAATGAGGATGAATCAAATACGAACTGGGGTAAAAATACAAATCATCCAAACCAGTAGAATTTGATTGTAAATCGGTAGAATTTCAGTGTTCACTTAACATAGTATGGAACCCGACACTCTCGTTACACATCTCCCCCAATAGAGCTCACTTACAGGGTATATTATCGAACTCAACCCCTCGTTACACCTCTTCCCTGACTGGGTTCACTTATATGATATAATATGTAACATGATCGCCTCGTTACAGTCGGGGACCTCGTAACAATAGTTCCCACTGGATGTCATAATCAGCCCGAACCATCGCTGAACCGGTTCCCCCTTGTTGCAATCGGGGACCCTCGTAACAGTTGGAGACCTCGTTATATATTTCCCCAAGGCCGATGCACACATGAGTACAGACTGGTGTAACCCCAGTACAAACACGATATACATATGGTAGAACTTGAGTGTGAAATGGTAGAAACAGATTAGACACGGTAGAAACACGGAATGAACGTGGTGGAAAGTCGCTGCCACGCGTCACGCGCTGGTATAATTTCGCAAGATAAGCAGCTCCCAACAAGTTCGGACGGTTCGTATTTTTACCTCGGTCTTTACTTGAATGCTTCTCATTGATAATAATGTTGTATTCAATATAACGGAACCCTTTATACAAACTATGGATCAAACTAAATAAAAAGTACTATTAATAAGAAAATCAACTAAAACTGTAATAAACCTAAAATAAAATTAAGAAGTCCTAATTTAGGGTACTAGATTGAAATTTTTGTGGTGTGTTTGGTGTTTAGAGGGCTAGCATCGGAGCAAACTTTCAAGTCTGAAAATCCAATTCCCTATAATTTAAGGTTGTTTTTGAACTGGTATCCGCCATTCCATGTCTTGAAACCTTAAGTTCCATGAAAATATACAAAAACAACACAAACCTTTTTTAGGTCAAGATCCGGAGCGTAAATCATTTCATATGTTGGTCACGGAGCCATGTTGGTGGGATCGGCCGCCAGAAAGAGGGCAGAGATAGGGCTCAAGAGCAGCTGACCCGATCAGAACCGCTTGCTTCAAGGTTGCAAGAAATTTGAGGGTATTGATTTGAAAATTAGAGAGACATTTAATAGTATTTTTGACATTTCAAATCAAATTTCTATTAGAATAAACAACGGTTATCTTACATGTAACAATTTTGAAATTTGGGTACCGTAATAAAAATATATATACAATTACATATAGTTGAATGAGAATCGATCAAATATATTTATCTGTTACTATTTGTATTTTTAATTATATATCATATAATGTAAAACATATTTATATTTCAAGCGTATAGACTAACCCACTTGTTTGCTTTCCACAAAACTTGGACAATTTTTAACGTAAGAGGTAGTTTTGTTCTAATCAATAATTGTTTATTCAGATCTCTTATGGTCTATTGCTCCTATTACGAAATTTTGAGAACCTTATGAACCTTAGGGATAATCTCACCTAACTACAGCTAGTTTGACACGTTTTTCACATAATTACAGTTAAAAATATTTTTTCATTTCTGAGGTGCGTTGAGTTTGGTTATTCTCACTCAGCTACAATACGTTGACTTTTTAGTCAATTTTAAACGTGAAATGACTTAAATACCCTTGATAGACATTTAAATTTTCAAATGGTGCCCTTTGACCTTTTATCCCCCTTTCTACAAATTATGATTATTGACAGATACAAAACATATATTACACAGAGAGACTAGAAAGGGGGATAAAAGGTCAAAGGGCGCCATTTGAAAATTTAAATGTCTATTAAGGGTATTTAAGTCATTTCAGGTTTAAAATTGACTGAAAAGTTAACGGATTATAGTTGAGTGAGAATAACCAAACTCAACGCACCTCACAGATGAAAAAAATATTTTAATTGTAGTGATGTGAGAAATATATCAAACTAGATGTAATTAGGTGAGATTATCCCTAAAATTTAAAGTTTTAATTACTTAACCCTCGGCCAGATAATATAATAGTATTTATATGAACCAATGTGGATCCAACCATATGAAAAAGAGATGTGCAGAATATATCAAATGGTCCAATGAAAATGCCACATGTTTATAAATTTAATGTATTAAATATTATTGTCCTCGAGGGGATACCGGAACGGTTTGAGTCTCATACTATTAATGGAGAGGTTTGGGTTTCAATTCTCGTTATGAACAGGGTGGGAAAGGGTTAAAGGGTAAATTTGTCTCAGATGAAGTTATGGTCGGCCAAAGATTCTTTTCTTTTCTTGTTTTATTTCACTTGGAAGAAGTGAAAAATATTTTTAATTCTCTAGATCCTCGAAAACCTCACTAACATTTTCTTGTCATTGGCATCAAGCTTTTCGTTGAACAAGATTTGTGTTCGTGCTCATTAATTTGACCAAACTAATCAACCCTTACCATCTCAACAGTACATTAAACTGCCGTCGAGTAATCAAGAATACTTATTATTTTAAGCAACTTATTTAAGGTACCGTCACTTTTTGTCATTTTCTCTTCAGTGATCAGTGGTTAAAATTTTTTTCAAATTTTTGATTCCTTCTGTGCCATTGTGTGTTACAAATAATTGTAACACAACTTAAATCTTAAGTTTCCAAATCATACATACATATAATGAGGAGAAATCTAGTAAGAACTTTCCCATCTTATGAAAATCGTGAGAATCATCATAGAGAGGACACATGGTGCGTGCGCATTGAGCTGGCAGTGGAGAACACGTGGCGCGATCGCTGAAAAACAATATTTATTCTAACTTTACGGCTCTCTCGTTACACCACTCCCCCGACATAAATCACATTTACATGGAACTCGGGCCCCCTACCACATGGTGCCCATATAAATCACATTTTAAATATAAAACTGTTTTACATTTAAAACAAAATAAATCTTATTTATTCTATTTACTTATATATATACTTAATATAAAACTCATTTCATATTTTTAATCTCATTTTTCTTCATTCGTAATATTAAACATATTTCATGTATTAACAAAAATATAATAATATGTTAACTAGATTTTTTAATAAATTATCTCATAATAAATTAAATAATTATGAAACTCGAATTCAAACTTGCACTATTAACATTCTCATGTCGTAGTACTAAATTTTGGTTCATCTTTCAACTACACTTCTCTATGTCATCTTATTTTATCTTTCACAATCTATATATATTCGTGTAGAAGGATAATTCGATGAGAACCTCACCAGGCCCACTCGAGGCGCGCAACTGAGCTGACAGGCGCAGACACATGACATTAAGCTGGCAGGTGCGAAATTTTTTTTTTCTAATATCTCGTTACACCACTCCTCTAACAGGGTAACACTCCCCTTAAGTTATAGTATGAAGCCCGACCGCCTTACTACATGACGTCCCCATATTGATTCTCATAATTCTCATACTCTCTTGTGGTTCTCATTGAAGTGCTTCCCTTTACATGTATATATCAACATTACATGTCAAAATGTGAATCAAAAGACTAACCTACAAAAGTAACTTAGGATAACTTAGGACTTCCACTTATCAAAGAGCAATCGTCGAACCATCACAAAGTCACACAAGAAGGGCTATTTACATGTACATAACGTGACCTTCACACGGAGGCATGCCATTACTACATGAAACCAAACATTGATGCTTATAATATCCACATTATACATGTATAAAACTAGCAACTAAAGGCATGCGTTTCTCCAGAGTTTTATTTCCACATAATCATCTATTTACATACAACACTTAAATACCAACCCAACAAGCTCAAAGCACATTATAATCGAATTCGAATTAGAGAATTTTCAATTGAAGATCAGGATAGCCCACCCTTGCCTTATGCCTCTCGAAGAGATCTTGAAGCCCTTCGATAAATTGGCCGTGAACTTGATTGACCTTCAAAATCATGCAAACAAATGATAAGATCAAGAAAAACTACATTGTTGTTTACCATTGCCAATTTGAAAACAGATTCATGATGTTGATAGATGTAACTCAAAAATGCTATGCATTAGGCAGTGATCAGAAATGGTACCCAAAGTATCTTTTTGCATGAATTTCATTTCCAAAATGATTTTTTTGTTTGTTTACATTTGGTTCCCAAAATATTCGTTTTGGTCTTTCCTTCAGAGTCATTAATGCTGATGCGATGACATGATGATGAGGTGCCCAAAATTAAAGATATTTGTTTACTCAAAAACTGAACAAGGCCAAATCTAAATGAAGAACAGTGCTTAAGCTTTGTAGCTAAGTTCATACCTCTTCCATGGTGGGCTGTGGATTTCTTTTGAGCTCGATTGGTTGGCCTACTACAATATGCATCGGATGTCGAAAGGGTAAAGGAGATCTGAAAACCAGAATCACGTGCAATACAGATTACAAATAGCTTAAAAAAATTGCATTTGCTCATTATAAGTGTAAGAGACTAATTTTGTTGAAGATTTACAGTCACATTCCTTGATCGGCAAGTTACAGCAACAAAAGGCAAAGCAGTGTAAACAGTCAGATTCACAAATAAATGCGGGATTCAATCAACTTAAGGCTAACACTTCCTCAATATCCACAACTGGAATCTACAAGCGAATGAGTTTTTTTTTTAAAGTTACAGTATCAGCCCTATCTCTACCCAACAAACCCACCACACCCATATCACTGCAGAGCATAGAACCCTGGCCACAGGCCAGAGAACGAGCTCATGGACCACCAGGCCACAAAGCAGATGATTACGAGCGAATGAGTTCATGTAAGTAATATAGTGCTTGAACATACAAACATGGTGCTTCTCTTCTAAACAATATCTGCTAGTGGTTCGATAGTTAATGATCTCGATTCCTTCCCGAGGAATCGTAAAGCAAATGTATAGAAATCTAATTTGCAAAAGAGCATAGGCCAAATACCATTATATAAAGATTAAGTACATGAACACGAAAAGCTCAACTCACCCTAAAATTCCCCAGAAGACAATTGGGGTGAATCTGATAGCTCTAGCAAACTGCATTAATAATTTTCCGCCTGGCTTCCACCACTCATATACGTGCGCCTGCAATATAATTAATATGAGATGGAAAATAATGTTTGTTCGCGGAGAAGAAAAAGAACAAAATGCCCAACGATGCTAACCAACAAGATACATACCTGACCAAAGCAGAAAACGGGAACCAGGGGTCGGCCTGTCTGCATAGCTATGCGAACAAATCCTCTTCTTGACTTGAGGAAGGCAATCTACAAGGAAACCAAACAATTATTTAATTTCCAAATAAGTGGCACTGAAACAGAATAGGCATGGTTTCATCGTATTCTCCTGAGAAAAAATGAAGAGTACTTAACAGGTCAATATATGACATGAACATGATAAAACAATATGATATAAGAACAGCAGAGTAATATCCGTCTTATACACTAACCTAAACTGAACAAAAATGAAGTAGCATATATAAAGATAAAGAATCGAGAACAGTAGGTTAAACCTCAGAACCATGCTCCAGAAGAGAAGTCTCTTGCACTCCGCCCGGCACAATGATACAACTATAGCCGGCTTCCAAGAGAGAGATGAAGTTTTTCCTTGTAGCTGATGTAAGACCGAGCCATGTCCATATATGCCGTAAAAATGGCGTGAAGAACACCTGTTTAACAATGCAGCAAGTATTGTGATCAAGCTAAAGAATCTTGTATGAATGGTAGAAAATATGGTAAGTAAACAAATAAATAGTTTATGGTTAGCATTCTCACAGCGCTGCTTGCAAGGACCTTTATTTTAGGGAGAGGCATGAAGCCAGTCATGTCAGCAAGAGCAACTACACCAATTGGCAATACAGAATGTGGCTCATAACCAAAAACTGCATGAAGCAGGAATGTAAGTTACTCCAAATGATGAGAAAAAAGTTGCTATAAGCTAATATTTCTAGAAGTGTTAAACCAGGTAGCGGTCTCTAATTACTTCCCTAGTTTCAGAGACTACTGAAAAAAAGGTCAAGATTGATACAAGACCACAGAATCCTTACATTAACAAGTATGTCTTTTGCTCACCATATAGCTATTAAAGGAAGCAGAGCAAAATAAAATCTTCTGATAGAGGGTGAATTACAGATCATATTTTCAAAAAAAATATGTTCCCAATTTCCAATCTTCCATTGAAACCCCCTAAAGCTCAAACAACCAAGGGAAAAATATCATTGGAGTGGCAGTTCCGGAAAAATTCATTCAACCCAAAACTCGAACTAGCATTCCGGCCATCTATTTGATTCTCTATCATAGTTGGATCATCATAAAGAACTTGATGACAAATCTACTTTTGTGCAAACTAATATTCTTTTCAATACTTCTTTTACTTAAACAGCTCATAACCACTTTTTTGTCACATATTTCAGAACACTCCACTAGCAAATAAACAGATTGCCCAAAAAGGTTAAGCTAGTCAGGAAACTATGCTTAACTATGAACACCATAGTAAGACTGATCTCATACATAAAGCAAAATCAAGGCTTTAAGCCATCCATTTAAACAGACTAGCAAAATATTAACCATGATAAACAAACAAAGAAAATAAGGAAAGGGGCAAACCATAAGCACGTTTGGGATCGAAGGCTTGCATATCCTCCACATGTAGAGTGATCGGAAAATAACTACAGGCATGCTTACATATGTACCTAAAAACCATTAAAAAATCAACTTCAAAATTCTAAATACATCCTAACTCCCACAACAACAATCACTTACTATCTTTAAGTTCAGAGCTAATTACAAAATCATGTTCATAATCACTACAAGTTCAATCAAGCACATGCAATCAGCACTTAATACGATTCACATGAGCTCACACATTACACAACAATAAGCAAAACAAAGCAATAGCAGCAGCACCTGGACAATCTTCTCCCAAATCTATTCTTCTCATTGATTGGAATCACCATGAACACAAATAACAATCCGAAAACCCTGAAATCAAAGAAAATCTCAAAATCAAAACCAAAACCAAATCAATATACAGAGAAACTGAGAAAGAGGACGAACAGGAGGGCCTTGGAGAGGG
>JAYMTP010006833.1:0-11646 GCA_036897365.1 Geranium brycei | reverse complement strand
GGACTCGCGCGTGAGGGTTTCGGCCGCGACGGCGGTGATCTTGACGGCGGCGAGCTTGCCGGAGAGCGCGTGGAGGATGTTCACGTACTGCCCCCCTGGCCGACCACGTGGACCTTGTTCACCACCGGCGACGTGGACCGATCTCCGACCGTCGCCTCGATGATCGCCTGGTTCGCCGCCATGAAGCCGAGCTTGAAGCACGGCGAGGTTTCGTACAGAAAGTTCATCGACGCCACGTGTTCCCGGCCGTACAGCTCCGCCACCGGTGGCGGGTTCTCGGCGGTGCTCAGGCGAGATCTGAGCGCCGAGACCATGAAATCGACGAGTCTCTGCTCGGAATTGCCTCTCGGACTCGCCGCCTGGGCCAGGCGGCCCAAAATCTCCGACGCGGCGTCGTTTTTTCCGTCCGAAATCGCCGATGCGGCCTCCATTAGAGACCGCATCGACGGAGTCGGAGAAATAGTCATCAGATTCAGATGCAGATTCAGATCAAGACCCATCAGGCTCTGAATCGTCTCCGACCACTGATCTGTTGGCGTTTTTATAAATCCAAAGGAGAAGATGACATTTCACCCACATAGAACAATGTGGCCCACATTGCATTCAAAGCTTTGATTCCTCTTGCCTTCTCCTATCGAGACCTTACCAAACTGTTCAGTCTCATCAATTACAATTTACATGTTTCATGTTCACAATCTTTGCCAAATATGATATAAGTTTATTTGCTCCTCCAATCTTCTGATATTGCTATTTAAATGATTACTGGTAAAAGACATGATTGATTGACGTAATTGTCTTAATAATATAAATTTTAATTTTTTTGTGTGTGCAAAATGTGAATAATTGTAAAAAATAACAAAAATGTCTCTTAAATTAAGGATTCCGCGACCATAATTCAAGTTTACCTCAATATTTTATAAAACTTTCTCAATTTCTTTTGGATGAAGTGAAAGCCAATTGTACACTTTTGACCAAGATTGAATGGAATAAGACAAACAATAAATTTTTTTTTTGCATTTTTGACATGGGTAACACATTTTTATACTAAACCTGAATGAAAAACATTTCAAAACATCCAATGACAACAGAAGTGAACTGAAACTTGTATCCATTTTACAAAAAAGAACCGAAAGCAATAACTATCCACCAGTCACTAAAAACTACACATTATAGTCAAGAGTTTTTAGCTTCATAAGCAAATACGATACAACAAAATAAAACATTTTAACCACAGCAGTTGTTGTTTTGCTGAATCGGCTGACCCTTCATTTGAACCGATCCACTTCCTGTTGCATTCTCAGCACTTGGCTGACTACTCATCCTGCGGAGAAGAATGCGATTCAAATAATTAAAATTAGACGTCTGATATGAACAAGACCACGGAAACTAGAATCACAAGAGCTACTATCGAGTTGAAAATTCACAAATTATCTAGGAAAGTAGAAAAGGGTGGTTGATGGCGTTAATTACTTTTTCTTGATCTCACTAGCCATTGTCAAGAAAGCCTGCTCCACGTTGATCGAGTCCTTGGCACTTGTCTCGAGGAAAGGGATCCCGAGCTCATCTGCAAGCGCCTTCATTTAGACGTGCCACGATGGAGTTGAGTTAGCATATCACATTCAGAATCAGACTCAACATTTCAAATGAAAAAAAGACATTGTGATATCTCTACGTCTATTGACATTTCGTTTTCCAGACATGGTTATAGAAAATCCCGAGTAGAAATTTTAATCCCTTGAAAAGATTTACTTTCAGTCCTGATCTGGAGAAGGAAGTACAATTTGGGTTCACCTCACATAATATACTACCTGAACTGGCTCCGTCATGTGTGGTGCAACAATTTAACAACCTCATTTAAGAGCGAGAGAACTCCGGACTTATAATTTAAAATCCAAACAACATGAAAGAAGCCTATCCTCCAACACACAGTTCAGACGAAAGAAAAAAACATTAATGCACATATATCCATTAGAGGAGTCATAGCATGATACACTAGAGTAGTGATATCAGCCAATTCAGGACTGATGGAGAAGAATAGGGAAAGATTTTATTCAGTATGTCCAGGTAATTCGAGAAATACAAGATAATTCTTAGATGATATTCAATGCCTCCCTATGCTGGATCTGCCCTATTTTGTATAACTCAACTTACTCAATTGCCAGCCCAAATGAAAATATAATAAAAAGGAAATAATAAATAAGGCAAAACAAACAAAAGGAAATAACATATTGAAATAGGGTAACAGAATCAGTCACCAACTCGGTGATTTCCCTAACTATCTTTCCTTAATTCAGCTTCCCTAATTGATAGTGTATCATAGCATTTGCCCACTCATCCGTTCTATTCTTTAAACAATGCATATAGAGTATGTTTTCAGTATTTACAATGCCTACAAAAAAGTTTCAATTACTGCAAACAGTATGATGAGCAAGAAGATGAGCAGGATTATTTATGGACTACTTGGCTGCATTTGCCATCAGGAATTATGACTTTTGCATGTAAGAACCCAATTAATTATAAAAGAAAGAGAGAGCTATTGGAAATATACCTTCCCTGTTTGTGTGTCCACGACCTTGTTCTCAACCAAATCACATTTATTGCCAACCAGAAGCTTGCAAACATTTTCATTTGCATACCGATCAATCTCATTTAACCACTGCTTGACATTGTTGAAGCTCTCCATCTCAGTAACATCATAGACAATCTGTTCGCACACAAGTACAGAAGATCTCAGGCATGAAAACAGTGTTAAGTTTAAAAAACAAAAATCAATTAAGACAATATCTCTGAAGTCTTAATCTTCAAATAATGTACAGTTTTAGTTTGCGCCTTTAAGATGCTAGATGTGCAAATGTTGCGCCGACCTTTCAATATTCCCTAGTTTTTTTTTATCGGCAAATTGTATCAAGATTTGGGCTCGACTATCAATATTCCCTAGTTTACATTAGTGTGGATGTAAAACACAATACACAATGCCCTCCTTAAGAAGTAAATCAGTAAAACATAGAGGAGTCACTTGAGAAAATATTATATCCACTGTACTCTTGAGGGAAAAAATGATTGCATAATGTAAATAGTTAACGTCCAAAAACATATGATGAAGGTTAAATCACATAAAAGTGCTACACTGTATCACCAATTACTCTCTAACCTAACACTGTTAGTGTTTATCATCGAGGCATATTAGTGATAAAGGCTCAACAAACAACTTCAAAGACACATCCCTACACCTATTAGTTCCACTGCTAATTGGAGCTACCAAGGAAATTGCTTGGGGGTCTAGCATTCATGGATATGGACAGTGCTGTACGGAAACAAGTGCTTTCTATGCCATTTACTTGTCTTATATATTGAAATTAATCACAAAGACTTGCCTACCAGATGCTAAATATGACTATGACAGTGAATATTTAGAGGGAAATCTGAAGCAACTCTTTAACAAATAAAAGAATAACCAATATCACATCACACAAGTATGGATCTGCAATTTGACCGGGGAAAAAAGATCTTCTCACTCAAAAAAACAAAAAGAGGGTGAGATTATCTTACAATTATCCCATGTGCTCCTCGATAATAACTGCTTGTTATGGTACGGAAACGCTCCTGTCCGGCAGTATCCCACTGAACATACAAACAATAAAGCGCTGTCACGTGCCAGGATTCGTTGATAAACCTATAGTGATGACAACATTTCTCCCCAACATACAACATTACGAATCCTGAGTGATCACTAGCTCATTAGTACTAATTTACTAGATAACACAACTTATACCAATAACCCATATTTAAGTAAAAGGGAAAAGCAACTACACCCAGATTAGGCTATCTCAAACACACGAGCATTAATTGGAAAGTAATTACAACATGATAATCAGTTTGACCCTGTATCCGTTCAATCCTCTAGAATTCCCAATTAATCCTTTAAACCAATTTATTTTCCAATTACTCTCTCTTCGACCTACTAGCACCTAGCAATTTTTACAATATACAATGTAACAAAAATACAAGAAATTTTAGGGATAACCAAAAACACGCTAACTCACAATCTGCAGCTTCACTGTCTTCCCATCAATCTCCACAGTCCTGATTTTCTGAAAAAAAAAACATTAACAAGTTACTAAATTCAAACAAAATCAAAATAATCAATCAGGAGATCGAGACTTACGAAATCAACACCAATAGTGCTAATATAGCTGTCTACATACGAATCATCCTGAAAATCGAGCACAAACAAATTCATTATCTCATTGCAGCCTCGAGAACTAAACTGAATCAACCAAAATATAAATTAGCATTCGACAGTCCATTGAAGCTGAACTCACAGCGAATCTGAGAAGCAGGCACGATTTCCCCACCGAGGAGTCGCCAATCAGCAGAAGCTTGAACAGATAATCGCTGTAAAGAAAATAAACAAAAAAACTGAGTAAAATAAACAAAAATGCGGAGAAAGAGAAGCATAATGGAGTTGACGAAGAGAGAAGAGGTAATGGAGTATTTAGGGAGTAGAAAAAAAACGCACTATTCGTTGCTCATGTTTGGATCGAGAGAAAATTAATGGAGTTATTTTCTCGGGCTTTCTCGCTGAAGAAGAAAAATCGGAGGACTTCTTTTTTCGCTTTCCCCGACCATATGTTTTGCCTTTCTGTGACGTGTAACGTGAAATGACGATAACACCCTTACTGTCTCGTCGGTGCATGGGTCCCACGAAAGAGATTTATTTATCTAGCAAGTGATTGGGCTTAGTTTGGCCTTGTGACCCACACGATTACAAATTTATCCATTAAGTTACTGATTACAAAATATTTATCCATTAAGTTATTTTCATGATTGGGCTTAGTTTGGCCTTCTGAATCAAATATCAAGCAACTCAGTCGAAACTGTAAGTTTGTAAATATTAAAAAATAGTAAAAAAATTGAACGTTAGATGGTAAATATCACAACCCAATCGAAATGGTGCTAGAGGCGTAAGGCGAGTGATGCGTGAGGGAGAGAGGAGTATGTAGCAAGCGTGTGAGAGGACGAGACGTGTCCACCTGTCTGGTTCAATTCTTTATCAAAACCAAACCATTATTTACAGTTCTCAATTTTTCTAGATATAATTCGATTTGATTCTTGATTTGTGACCGATTCCGGGTCCAAAATGAATAGCTCTATCAGGAAACCATATGTTTTGCCTCTTGGACGTGCAATGTGAAATGAATAGAACACCCTTACGGTCTCATCGGTGCATGTAGGGCTTTAAACGAGTCGCTGGAGTTCTGTTCATCAAATATTCAATTCAGACTCGTTATAATCGAACTCAAAACCAGACTTCTTTAATAAACGAGTCGAGCTCGAGTCTGACATTTTAAGTCTCGATAAGCTCGTTTAATATTTAATTAATTATATGTATAATTTATAAATATTAGTAATATTTATAATAAAATTAGACGAATCGATCTTGAGCTAGCTTGTTTACTATTTAATAAACTTTATATTTTTATTTAATTTTTCTAATGAACATTTGTATTGAAAATTAAGGAAACCGAATCGAGACGAGCTCATCTATTTTTTTTCGAATCGAGTCCCATCTTAATTACATAAGCTCGTTCGAGTTCGAGCTGAATACTTTTTTCACGAGCCGAACCCCTGTCAACTTGAGGCTCAATTCGGCTGGTTTACGCAGTAGACAATGCTCTAAAAAATACTACGCGCTAATCAAGCGGAAAATGCTTTCGAAAAATTATTATCCAAAATTAGTCGAGAACTAATCGGACAACTGGGAGATTTTTAGATTAGTAGGTGAACGGGTCCATGAGAGAGATTTATCAATTCTATTATCTTCACAATTGGGCTTAACAATAAAAGCCCATTATTCTCTTGGGCTCGTGACCCACTCTTTTCTTCGCTCATTTATTTTTCACTTTTAAAGTCTCTGAGTATAGGGTTGGCTATAGAAAGCCGCTGTGGCGGCAACAAGCACAAACACAAGCACAAGAGACGGAGCTGAGGCTTGAATTGAAGGTCTCGTTCTGGCTCTTCACTTCATCAGGCAAAAGCTTCCGAGAATTGCTCTACATGGTCTGGGCAGATCCGTGTTGATCCAGAGGTGTGTGCCCATATAAAACCATATGATCCCAATTTCTCTCTGTGTGTGAAACTTTTGCTGAATTTTTGTTTCTACTGTAGCTTTTTAATTGATCTTGTTGGGTACGAGCATGATTCTCTGGTTGGGTTGAGGTTGGAAGTTTAAATCTTGCTGGGGTTCTGTAGCTCAATTGGCTGATGGGTCTAAATTGAAACAGAAATGAATTGATTTTTTATGAAGTTTGTGATGCAAGCATTGTGTGAAATAACACTATAACAGATTATATGGAATTGAAATGGGAGCTCAAGTTTATATACAACGAGGATTCTGTTTTTCTTTACATTGGAGTTGTTGAAGTTTTGTTTTAGGATTCTGTGTTTGTGGCACTGTTAGATTTGTTCTAGTTATGATAACATTGATAAGGTGTGCTTTTATTGTATTTTAAATGGTAGTAATTTCATGATTCTTCTGTTGAGATAGAAAGTTCAAATTTTGTCGGGTTTAGGAGGGGTTGTGGTAGAAGATGGGATGGGTTACCATTCAAACAACAAAATTTGATTTTTTTTATGAAGTTAGTGGTGCATGCATTTTGTGAACCAACACCTGACTGTGAAACTCTCTTTCCCTATGATGCTGCTGGGGTGTGGGAGTATAACTAGGCCCTTTGTCCCGTTTTAGTTGTCAGCTTTACTCAGTTCCCTATCTGACTGTCCCCTTTCCTTCTCGATGAGGAAATTATGTTGGGTTACGAGCATTAGTAAAATTATCTTAATTTTTGTGAAAACTTAATTTATATGGATTGAATTGTTTATGGGATCTTCTATTTTTTTACAGTAACTGTTGGTTTCACGAAATGGCATCGGAGGGTGGGAAGAGCTTTGCAAGGAGGGACCGTCTACGGGGAATTGAGGAAGAGGTTCAGAAATGGTGGGAGGAAGAGGATGTATTCAAAGCTGAATCTTGTGAAAACCCTCCTCAGCCAGGGGAGAAGTTTTTTTGGCACTTTCCCTTTTCCATACATGAACGGGTTTTTGCATCTTGGGCATGCTTTCTCGCTTTCCAAGCTTGAATTCGCCGCAGCTTATCATAGATTAAGAGGTGCGAATGTGCTTCTGCCTTTTGGTTTCCATTGCACGGGCATGCCCATCAAAGCATCTGCAGACAAACTTGCAAGAGAGATCGAGCAGTTTGGGAATCCACCCGTCTTTCCTACCGACGTGGAGGAACAAGTAAACCTACAACCAGAACCCGAGGATGCGAATGTAGAGGCACAACCAGATAAGTTCAAGGGCAAGAAGTCGAAGGCTGTATCGCAATCTGGTGGGCAAGTTTACCAGTGGGAGATTATGCGCAGTTTTGGCCTGAATGACGACGAGATATCCAAGTTCCAGGATCTGTATAACTGGCTAACCTTTTTCCCCTCGATTGCTGTGGAAGACCTTAAACTTTTTGGCTTGGGCTGCGACTGGAGACGCTCCTTTATCACTACAGATATGAACCCGTTCTTTGATTCCTTTGTTAGGTGGCAAATGAGAAAGTTGAAATCGATGGGTAAGGTTGTCAAAGATGTTAGATACACGATATACTCTCCCTTAGACGGCCAACCATGTGCAGACCATGACAGGGCAAGTGGCGAAGGAGTTCAGCCCCAAGATTATACCCTCATTAAGATGGAAGTCGTGTCACCTTACCCTCCGAGATTATGTGCTCTGGAGGGAAAAAGAGTATTTCTGGCTGCTGCAACATTGAGACCTGAAACTATGTATGGGCAAACAAATGCATGGGTGTTGCCTGATGGAAAATATGGAGCATATGAAATCAATGAAACTGATGTGTTTGTGGTTGCCCAGAAAGCTGCCTTAAACTTAGCCTATCAGAAGTTTTCGAGGGTCCCAGAGAAACCCACTTGCTTGCTCGAGCTGACTGGCCATGATTTGATCGGCCTTCCGTTGAAGTCCCCTCTATCTCTCAATGAAGTCATATACGCTCTTCCTATGCTGACCATCCTGATGGACAAAGGTACCGGGGTTGTGACCAGTGTGCCTAGTGATTCGCCTGACGATTACATGGCCATGCATGATCTGAAAGCAAAGCCAGCTCTTAGGGCCAAGTAAGGTGTGCAGGATGATTGGGTACTTCCCTTTGAGACTATACCAATCATTAACATACCAGAGTTTGGAGACAAGTCTGCTGAAGAAGTTTGTGTGGATCTGAAAATCAAAAGGAGAAAGATAAACTGCAGGAGGCAAAGAGGTTGACATACCTTAAAGGTTTCAATGAAGGGGTGTTGATTGTTGGGGAGTATGCAGGGAGAAGGGTTCAGGAAGTCAATCCATTGATCAGAAACCTGCTTCTAGAGACCGGGCAGGCAATCATGTATAGTGAGCCCGAGAAAAGAGTAATGTCCAGGTCGGGTGATGAGTGTGTTATGGCTCTCGCAGACCAATGGTACATAACATATGGGGAAGCAGAATGGAGGAAATTGGCGGAAGAGTGCTTTTCCAACATTAACCTATACTCTGACGAGACGCGACATGGATTTGATCATACTTTGGGATGGCTGAACCAATGGGCATGTTCATGTTCCTTCGGGCTTGGCACTCGCATTCCTTGGGATGAACAGTTTTTGGTGGAGTGGTTGTCTGATTCGACTCTTTACATGGCTTATTACACCATTGCTCACCTGTTACACGATGGCGATCTGTATGGATCCAGTGCTAAAATAAAACCCGAGCAGTTGTCTGATGAGGTATGGGATTTTGTTCTGAGTGATGGCCCTTATCCCAAATCGACCGCCATATCTTCTGATATTCTCAAAAAGATGAATAAGGAATTCGAGTATTGGTACCCTTTTGACCTTCGAGTCTCCGGTAAGGACCTTATCCAAAATCATTTGACATTCGCTATTTACAACCATACTGCGCTTATGCCTAAGAAGTACTGGCCTCGCGGGTTTCGGTGCAATGGGCACATCATGCTTAACTCCGAGAAGATGTCCAAGTCTACAGGAAATTTCAGGACACTTCGCCAGGCCATCGAAGAGTTTTCAGCTGACGCCACACGAATCTCTTTGGCTGACGCTGGGGATGGTGTTGATGATGCGAATTTTGTGTTTGAGGTTGCAAACGCTGCGATCCTCAAGCTCACGAAAGAACTTACATGGATGGAAGAGGTTCTGGCCGCAGAATCATTGCTGAGAAGTGGCCCGCCATCTACATATGCGGACAGGGTGTTTGCAAATGAGATCAACATTGCTGTCAAGTCAGTCGAGCAACATTACCAGAACTGCATGTTCCGAGAGGCTCTCAAGAATGGATTTTACGATCTTCAAGATGCCAGGGATGCGTACAGATTAGCTTGTGGCAGTGTAGGCATGAACCATGACTTGGTTTTGCGCTATATGGATGTAGAGACACGGCTTATTACTCCAATCTGCCCGCATTATGCTGAGTACGTCTGGAGGATTGTTCTAAAGAAAAACGGGTTTGTGGTGAAAGCGGGATGGCCTACTGGCGACGCCCCAGATCTTACCCTCAAAAGTGAAAATAAGTATTTACACGATTCCATCACGAGGATGAAGAAGCTGTATGAAACTCAGGCGTTGGGTCCCAAGAAGAAGAACAAGAAGGGATCATCAGCTGCAGTTCCACCAGCAACCGAAACCATCAAGCGAACAAGAGGGTTGATATACGTGAATGAACAATACACGGGTGGAAAGCAGATTGCTTAAGGATACTCCAAAACAGGTTCAACGGAGACACCCGCTCTTTTGCGCCAGACACAGATACAGAGATATTAGAAGTTTTGCAGATCTCAGTGGCTCAGGGAAAGAATGTGAAGCAAACACAAAAGGAATGCATGCCATTCATAAGATTCAAGAAAGACGAGGCGGCTGCTATTGGGAGCGGTGCCTTGGACCTGAAGCAACCCTTTGGAGAAATGGATGTGCTCCAAGAGAACTTGGACCTTATCAAGAAACAACTTGGTCTTGAAGAGATGGAGGTTTTGCCTGCCAACGATCCCGAAGCTCTTCACAAAGCTGGTTCACTCGTCACTGTGGTAAACCAGAACCCTCCATCCCCAGGAAGCCCAACCGCCGTCTTCTTGAGCAGGTCAAGATTAAACAAACCATCTTCTACCATTCAGTTAATTGCTTCTTGATGCTGTAATGTTTGCGCCTATCGATCAGTTTGTTCATGCATTTGAAATTTCAGGAGGTGAATCAAGAAGCTTGGAGGACGGAAATACACATTGTGAGCGTGTTTCTGATCCGTAAGCCCGTTTGTGAAATTTTGACAAGTTTTGATTTTACTGGTACAGTAGAAGAAACATTTGTTTCTAACTAAAGTTGGCTGATGATCCTTTGTTTTGGAGTAAGGGACATATATACATTGTTATAAGGAGGTCAAGAATATGATTATTATGTTTTGGTTGATCAGTTTCTGCTGTCCTTTTGATGGAACCTTAATTCTCTCCTCTCCTGCAATGCTTCTCATGTTGAATAGTTTTTTGCTGTTCATGTTAGCTTAGGACTTGGCAACATGTGATGTGTCATGAGATTGCTAAAAATTAGTATCGAGTGGTGCAATTAGTAATATTCTAATGTCAGTTGTTCATAATGGTGATTGTGTGTGATCACAGCATGTTATCATTGTCTTCACATTAATTTATGATCTTAATTACAGATTTTTAAGGACAGTAGCTATCGTATGTGTTTATTGTGAATTGTATTTCTATTTTCTGTACTGCTTTCTTCTTCATAATGCAAACATGGTTACACTAAACATATATCTGTTTCTGTTTTCTTGTTTCTTGCTTGTAAATGCTTTGCTTAGCTGATATTGCAGTTTCATGACTTTTAAATGCTTGGGAAGTGATATGAATCATATTATATTTTCTGGGTGTGATTTGGTTGGTATTTTAATAATGGCCTTGTATTGGTAAAGTATATCACAGACAATAAGTAAAGAAAAACTAAACATTTTATTTCAATAATTAAGACTAGAATTTGTTAGAATAGTTGATTAAATTAGGATTTCTTATTAGCATTATATTTCCTAGTTTGGTTTATTTCCTATTGTTCCCTATATAAAAGAATCTTCTCTTGTAATTCATAATTAAAGTATCCATCAATAATACCAATTATATTTTAGAAATTCAATATGGTATCAGAGGGTTAGGTTAGATCCTAGCCGTGTGTGGCTTTGCCCACTCATTAATTCTGGTTGACGAGTGGGCAAGGTTAGAAGGGGAATTTTTTTTTTTTTTTTCTGAATACTGTTCATCACGCATTGTTCACATACATTACTGTTCATCAGCACCGTTCACGCGTACTGTTCATATGGTGTTTTCGAATCCGTTTCCCGTTCAAGGAGTTTTCTGCTCTCACCGCCGACGAGTGAATTTTTTGCAGCTCAAGTCCGACCGTTTTGATTGTCCTCTGGTCTCCGTCAACAGCGCGTCAGTCTCACGCGCCGCCACAAGCCTTTGATGCTCGTTCGCCAAGTTTTCTGCTCTGTTGAGTTTGCACCGTCGTAGTTGCTTGAAATTGTTTCGCACGGACGTAGTTGCTTGAGAAG
>JAYMTP010006832.1:0-11647 GCA_036897365.1 Geranium brycei | reverse complement strand
GATGTCTATCGCAACGTCTTAACATTGTGATTGACATCGTGCGTCTAACCAGAATTTTCACACTTAATTTCAAACTCATTGGAGCCACTGTCAAGATTTGAGAGCAACTGTGTTTCCAATTGACCTTCATGCACTACAAATGTAGATACACGAATTCAAGCCGATGTCAAAAATCTATTTCAAATTAAATTCACGAATAACAAAGAAATCGACTGACTAACCAATACTTGATCGATGATCATCATTAGTCGTTTCAATATAATAGATGTGATCTAAGCTCGCAAACGATTGCTCTTCTGTAAAAACAGATCAATCTAGATGTTTTAATTCTGACTGTAGTCAGTATTTTCAATGTAGATATAGATTTCTATGGCAAACACAAACTTGAATTGGTTCGAATATGGATTTATGATATTGTGAATCGATTTTCCATTACTTGGGATCGTCAAAAAGAGACTTTTGTTACAGAATTAAAGTTCGTGATCGTCTTTGATCGTGCATGGGGCATTGGCAGGTTCGTGATTCGATATATCCGTTTTTAAGCCAATATGACAAATATATTGGCTACCAAAAATACCCTCAACCAAAGGTACAACTTGAATTGTATACGATTTTTTTATCGTGAACGCAAGATGTGTTCCCATCACATGATTTATATGAATTTTCATGTTTTCATTCATCCCATGATTATCAGTGGAATACATTCCTTCACAAAAAAACTATTACTAATCACACTCGTGTCATTAATGAGTAAGCACAAATTCGAATCCTCCAATATTCATTTTGATAGTCAAAATTAAGTTTTGATTTGGTACGTTTCCACCTGAAAAAAGTGTGTTTGATGAATGTAGATTTGAGTATCAAATGGTACGTTGTGACTTGTGAGTGATGGAAGGGATGTTTTATCGGGCATTGCGTGAGAAAGACGAGCAAAGCGCGCGAGGCGGAGACACAACAAAGATAAATAGATCCCCAAAAGTTGACCTCAGATCTGTGCGCTACAATGGAGAATGTTGAATCATGGGATGAGCAGCACAAGCACAGGCACAAGAGCAAGCACAGGCACAAAACCAAGACCAAGACCAAGAAGAAGAATCGCTCCAGCACCTTCTTCGTCTTCTTAGATTACAGCTTTCTCATCATATTCATCGGAGTTCTCTGTTTCGTCATCCTCAAGTTCGTCGGACTTTGAATCAGGTCCGTTGATTGGAATATTTACTTTTTGTTTCATTTCGAACTTCATCACCTGTTTGTGCATGTTTTGTTGTTTTAGGGTTGCACCCAATTCAAAGGACACTGCTTTTCTTTCTGGTTAGGGTTCTGGCGTGCTTTGTTCTGCAGTTTTTTATCTGAAAGTTGGAATTTTTTCTTAACCCTTTTCACATTTCTTTTCATAGGAAATAGATAGAACAATTTGATCATTGTATAGTGCCAAGGAAAAAAATGTACAAATCTGCCTTGAACTTCATTCAATTGCAACATAGTGATGATACGATTTTCTAAACAGGACTCAATGAGATAAATGGCTTTGCTTTTTAGAAATCTGCTAATAGCATTCATTCACGTAAATGATACAATTTGGCCTACCACTGAAAGATGGCTTGAATAGTTGCAATAAATGGGCTGGTCTGAGCAACATAAGCTTAGATTAGATGGTTGAATTGCTAAAGATGTTTTCTCAAGTCTAATGAAAGGTTTTTACTTGAGTTTTCTTTGAGGGTTAGGAGTGAGTGGATAATCAAATATGGCAGAAAACCAATTTCAGTGAAGTTGCTTTGATTAAACTTCTTGTTTCTGGTAAACATTTCCAAAAAAGATAACAGGCTTTTTTTACCTAGATAATACTATGATTGTAGTTGGATATAAATGTTCCATAGTTCATAGCTGTTTAAATGTGCTTTTGGTGTACCTAACTAGTAACTACACACATCCATGAAAATCTATATTTGTAAATTGCTGCTTCATTAAATTATATCTGTTGCGCGCTTTAGTTGAATCATGTGTAATCCCTGGAATAAATGTTGCTTTAAAGTATACATGATTCTTTCTAATTAGGAGTCGGACAGGTAATCAATGTCTGTACCTTAAAAGATATAACATTATCCTTAGTTAGTGACCTATCTAATAATCATCGAGCTTCTGTGCGTAATGTCTCTTGGACTTGTTGGCTCATTACGTAGTTTAGAATTTCTGGTGGGCAAATTTGAAAACTGTCACTGCACTGCAAACATGTGAAGGGAAATGATATCTGAAAATTCTCTAAGACTTTGATGGTTACTATCCTTTTCTGTATCAGAACAAGAAGATTTTGAGAGGAATTTGATTAACCATGAGATGTTTACCACAGATAATGTGACTGAAAAGAAACTACGGCGTCTGTTACTCATATTTGATTGCCTCTATGCCCTCAGGATATATATGCTAACATCCCAGAGCACATTTCTACATGGCAGCCTGGTCAGATTCAAAATTGTAGTTTTAGAGTGCTGATGTATACATTTAATACAATAGAAACTTGCAGCACTTTGTGTGCTGTAATTCATCAACTGCTGTACTAAATTTCTGCATACTACAACTTTGTAATCTGATTCTGTTGTTGTATATCATTCTTTGTACCTGACTGTTCTGTTCACCCTCCATTCACCACTATGAAACAAACCCAAGATTTATAGATAAAAAACAAATGCAGGATATTTTACACTACGCAAACAATGCTCACATTGGCTCTCTCGACCTTATGTAATACACTAGAAACTATATCTAGCTAGGATAGAGCTTTATTATGTGTGTCACACTTATTTGTGCATGAACAGCTCGCTCAAACCCAGGGAGCTGGTGCTGGGACCTCGGACCCAGGTTTTGAAAAGAATGGATGATGTTTTTTGAAGGGAGGCAGCATGACCCATCCAATGCCCGGAATGTGAAAACTCTTGTCATGCTTGCCTAGCCACTCGGGCTGTTTCATGGCCACATTGTTGGAGCTTGTTGGGATGTCGCGGCCTGCAACTGTTAGTACAAAAAGAATGTTGAAAATCAACACAAGGGTAATGAGGGAGGTGGACTTGTAAGCCATTGTTAGGGAACACTTTGTATTGGATTGATGAAGAAAGTAGGAAGAGCATGGCTCTTCTTATATAGTGCAGGTTTTGATTCAGAGTTTGGTGAATTCATGGCGGTGAGTAAATATATGAATCTTTTGTCAAGGACAAGAATGAATACTCATTTGCATGCTGTCATCATGTGGTAGTAGAGCTGAAAGTTGGTTGATTTTTGAGTTTCTTTCTATTGACATTAGTCGCAACAGCTTCAACGGCTCATAAATAACATTCAGCTGCTCTAAATTTAGGGCAAGAGAATTTCTTGGTTTTTACCGGCATTGTATCAGGATTTGAGTTTAAAACTTATCTTCTGAAGAAGCGAGCTCTAATATTGCCATCTAATTAAAAATGACATAGATACTGACGAAATACGGATCACAAAGTGCCAAGTTCAAATGCTTGATGAGTTGGTAACGAAAATACGGACCAACTTGTTAGGTGATGAAAATTCACATATTTTTCAGTATGGAATGAAGGCTTTCCCACACCAGATTTTTTATTCCTCCAAAGAGAAGCAAGTTTAAACATTCCAAGTTTGGGCATGTTCCGTTGTCAAAGAGGTCGAAGATCCTTGGGCCTTATGCAAATCTATAGGTTTTACTGCCAGGAGTAATGAAGAAGATCCCATCGTTGAACCTAGCGTACACTTCCTCGATATTTTGTTTTTGTATCATTGTCGTTTCACAATCTTTTTGAAAATTCATTATATCAATGTCTTTTGGCCGAGTGTGTTGCTCGGGATCTTGCTCACTCTTATAATATTCACTGCTTAGCCGATAAAAAAATTCTGAAACTCCATAGACAGAAAAAACATATCCTCCTCAAATGTTCAACCTTTCTGTTTCATAAATGTCATGAGAAATGGGTTATTGTTTTGTTCCCACTAATATGGAAGAATTGGTTTAAAGTTTCCAGGAAAGGAAAAGCCACTTCAATGTTTATTTATTCCCTAACTTATTTTTCCTGTCCTCTGCAACTGAGTTAGCTCTGGTCATTACTGTCTCCACCAAACCAAAGATCACAGCATTGATTGAAGAATCCTCTCATGCTTGTATATTACATGTGCAGAAACATGCTGGCACCACAAGACCATGCTGTGCCAATCATTTTACTTACACAGACCTCTGATACAATAAATAAACCCCACCAGTTCACAGCAAAAAGAAGATTTTCCTTGCCTTGGACTTGTGAGTCTCAAGTGCCAAACTAAATTCTACTACCGAACTAGCCCTGCATTGTTCCTAAGAAATGGGACCAATTCCTACAGGTTTAGGCCATCTCCTTATGGTCGTTCCACCGAGAACCTTGGAAGCTGAACGAGCGAGTTCACTCTTGTGACGCCTTCCAGGCCTGACCAGTTCTGGTCTTCAGCTCCACCTGGCTCCCCATTCGTATCGAGATCGCCCGTCAGTCTTGAGTAAGTGTCACTATCTTCTGATGACCTGACGGTGAAGTTCCTTTGCAAGGATGGCTCTGACTTCTGGCCATCGTCCGATTCAACTGCATTCCCAGAATGATTGCTCTGGAGGGTTGCAGAGGAAAAACCTTGTTCGTCGTAATCAGATTCTGAGTCCATTTTCCCATCCAAAAATAGGCAGACCACGGCACAGTCATCCATCTTTGAAGTCGGGTACTTTAGTTTCCATTCCCGAGCTGCTGAGTCCACCACCATCCTTGCAGCTGATGATCTACTCGGTGCTGAGGACACTACGTCCACCACCTCTTCATTGCTTAACACATCCCAAACCTGTTAATTACAACAAGCTCGTTAAAACAGTGACAGTGAATTAGTTAGAGAGAAATATAGATATTATGAACATAACATACCCCGTCAGAGGCTATAACAATGAATTGATCTCTTTCAGTCAGTAACTTGTGAGAAAACTCGGGTATTGAGATCACACCGTAGTCTTTCAAACAGAAATCCCCGAATGCTCGAGCCATTGCCAATCCAGGGGCATTATCAAATGGCAGCCAGACTCTGTGAACTTCTGGTTCATCTTGCAAAGCAAAGACCCTACCTTTACACCGTTTAATCCGTTCTGCTTCCCCTATGGAGATTAATTAACGTCATACACAAAATTAGTCTCATAATTCATACAAGAAACGTGAAGCCGAAAGGATGGCCTAGTAAATAATAGTTTACGACATACTTGGCAAATCTGGCTTTAGATCAACAGTTAGTTGTATTGCCACCATTGAATCATTACTGTCCTTTGATCCGAGGATTGCCCGAGAATCTCCAATGTATCCCATAAAAAGATTCATTCCCTGAATTATTATGAACAAGTAACAATAAGTAGGAAGCAAACTAAAACCGAATATACAGAATTGACAAGCAATGGTTGTGGACGAACCTGTTTCACTATCGTGACAGCAGTGCTACCGCTACAGAAGCAGTCCAAATTAGGGTGGGTCCTCAGCTCTTTGTCCATGGCCTTGTACGATTTCAGAAAAGCTTCTCTCCATGTGCAATTTAATTTATCCTCAACCGAGGCAACTTTATCCGATTCTCCACCGTCCGCATTCTTCAGATTTCCTTTGAAACAAGTTGTAGCAGACCCGTTTTCTCTTGACTGATACGAATGTAAAAATGATAATAGCTTTACAGGCAGAGCCTCCCTCACTCTGTGGGCAACGAGATGGCCATGAGGACCATGGCCATCAAAGACACCACAGAAAGTCACATCGTCTTCCATGAAATCCTATACAGATTCAACACCTAACTGAGAAACAAACAAACCAACAAACATGACCGATATCAATCTGTACGTATAAACAACTTACTTCCCACACAATCATGGCATCCTGGTTTATACCCTTGCGGCCCTGCTGAGTAAATATACAAGAAGTTCGAGTCTTCCCGTTTGTAAAAATCCGGTTGGGTATGGATGGTAAATGCTGCAGCATAACACCATTGTCGGAGAATGTTCTCTTGGTTCTCTTTTGCCAGCAACATCCAATCCCCGAACAACACCACGGAGAAACTGCATCTCCATTACTCTTGCTGCTACAAGTACTCTGACTACTAGTTGAAAGACAAGCACCCATTTTCTCAATCGCAGAAAAATGACATCAGATTTAAACAATACCGAGTTCCTCCCTTTTGCAGGTATAGATCTGAAGGTCAAATTCCGGGCTAGCAATGGATAGTCAACCAGACAGGAGTATAGAAAAAGAAAGATTCTCACACATGAAATTGCAGGCCACTTTACACCTCAATTTTTGGAAAATAGGGTCCAAACTCCTTCAGTCAAATGTGGAGGTTATTTGATTTTATCCTCAAGCCAGCTGAAGCAAACAAATTAAGACATTATTTTATGGAATTGTTTATTCTATATTTTCATAGAACACAGAATGGCTGCACATTTAAGCAATGGAACAAGATGTATTATAAGGGAAATTCCATGTGACCTAGGAATAGGATATACATAAAGGCTGTCCTGATCCTTTGTCCTTCATCAGGATTCAAATTATGGAAAGATTCTCGGGATTTCTCTATTTTAAACCAATATAAGCTGAAGCTAAAAAAGAAAGAAAACTAGAAACTTGATGGACTTGAATCCAAAAATAACCAAGAAACAAGAAACTTGTCTCCTTTCTGTAAAAATAAAACATCAAACATGATTTTCAATGACTTGAATTTTCCAAGAAAACCCATCCCCAATTTTCAATGAACTAAAAAAGAAAACAACTCAAAGCAAAGAAAATATCCAGTATCTCAGAACTGGATACCCTTGTTTGAAGAAACCTTACCTCAGAACCACAAGAACATAAAGCAAAGATCCAAGAACAAAACTTTCCACCTATCTCCAATCCAGAGCACTATTTAGATTGATGGAAGAAACATGAGAATTTAGAGGCAAGCAGAGCTGAGGATTTAACCTTCATAGTTGAAATTTGAACTAAAAGACAACATTGGGGCTTTATTAAAGTAAAGATTGTCATTTAAGAAAAGAAACAATGGACAGCTAGAACTTGCCAATACTAAAACTGACCTTTACTTTCCTTTTTACCATTTCCAAGCACAAAATAAATGGGTAAACACCAATCCTATGAAGAGAGAGTGGAAAGGGAAAAAAAAGCAAGAAAATTTGTACACAACTTTGAATACCCACTTGAGAGAAAAAAAAAGTGATAGCAGAAACCAGAAAAGGCAGAAAAAAAGAAAGAAAGTTGTGATTTTGTTAAACTCAGAACCGAAGAGGAACAAACCCAACAAGGCTCAGCAACAGATCAAATGAATTCAAAGAAAAAAACAGCAAAGCAAATGACCCAATTCAACAAATGTCCAGATCTCTCACAATAAGTGCCAACATAGCAAGAGTGACACATAACATCTGAAATTGAAATGGGAAACCAAAAAGTTGGGAAATTGTTACCTGCTAGAGCTGTGCTGAGCTGGGGAGAGATTGTATGTGAAAATGGTGAGAACAGAGGGAAATAGGAGAAGTCTGAGTCTAATAAGGAGGCAAGTGGTGCATTAATTAGTAAAGCAGAAATCAGACAGAGACAGAGAAAGAGAAAGAGAAGGGCAAAGCAAAACAGAGCTGAAGAGAGAGATGTGGAGAGCTTCAGCTACTTATTTAAGGCTTGCTGATGAGTTTCTTTGATGATTGTATTTGAAACATTAATCCCTCATTAATGCTATTATTAAACTTCAATTGCTACTGAAATGTTTACATAATCAAATGTGGAAAGGAGTTTGTTTCCTATAACCAAAAATGATAAATAAGTTGCATGCGCAGTGCTTTTTCTTTTTGTCATGTTTAGCAATAAATAAATAGTTGTTGGTATTAATAACTCCTAAATTTAAAATTGACCTATTTCATCCTCCCATAAATCAAATCTTTTTATTATTTTGTGAATAAATTTTATCAACAACAGCAGATACCAATAAAAATGTTGATTCTTGATTAGTTGAAAGTTACAACTAAATCCAACAATGACTTCGATTCTGTGGGATCTTTGGCTTCAATTTTCTTTTCTTTCAAATAACTCCGAAAATCAAATTACTTTCTATCATAAATGTTTTTTTTTAAACTGAAGTTGCGAGTTGATAAATTAAACAATTCTTTTTGTAACTTAATTAGAAATGGACGGTTAACAAGACTTTTCCAACAAAATTTTTTGAAATTTAGTTTAAACTTTCAAAATGTTTGTTTTTTGAAAATTGAAAAAAAATCTTGAAATTCAGTTTAAATTTTCAAAATGCTTTGTTTTTTGAAAATTGAAAAACTTATAGAGTTGGATTCTTCAAATTAATAACAGTTATAGTGATGGGATCTAAAGTACAAGCTCCATATGGTATATTAGTGGCATTCAATCATATAGTAATGACAATGTAATGATATATTAATATTTAACAAAAATATCATTAATTAGAATGTATTATTGAGAAACAGATCCCTTTATCATTGACCTAAACGTATAATTAAGTTCTCATTAATATTCAGTGACTTAGTATTTTGTACGTTAAGAGAGATTTATAGTGATTCCTTCCCCCACTTATACATCTTCAATATCACAATATGATATAATAATATTATTTTTCTAATAACAATGTGAATTTTTTTATTTAAATTTTGTCCCCTGATTTCTTCAGCTAGTTAAAGATAACAATAGTAGTCATTTAAATTTCAATCGTCTACAGATTCTTGATTTCTTCCATTGATTAAAGATACTTATAGTATTTTCAAAAAAAAAAAGATAACAATAGTAAATTTCAATCGTCTAAAAATCATTTATTTTCAAACAAGATATAGTTTCTAAACATTTATCATTCCTCCCTATCTCAAACTAACACAACATCATGTTTCATTTTACTACCTATAGATATCATTTTTATCAAGAACTCATATATTTCAAAATCACCATTAACAAGTCATTTCACTCTATGTTCACATTTAAAATCAATAAGGAAAACAAATTAAATGATGACAGTTTACAAATTTTGCTTAGTGATGTCACCAAATAGTACATATTCACTCAATACGGGTAAAAAAAATTCCTCGACGATCCTTTGAAGTAATTTTTTTGACGAGCTTCAATAATATACATTCAGCCAAAAGTAAATTGTCACTACATGTACTATAAACATACGAAACGTGTAATCCCATTTATGTTTTATTGTTACAATTAGTAATTTTAGCTCCTTACTTTTTATTTTGGAACTTTCGTTTGTTTAAGAACATTTCTGATGAATAATGCATGTCTTCCACAAAGTTAATCTATTTTTGAACATACCTACTAAGTTTTGTATGATAAAATAGTTGTATCAGGTGATTGTCACAGATTTGGCGACAAGAAAAATGACAGCAACAGATAATATTGTAGTTCCCGATTATATATCAGGTGCTACTTGATATACTAGTTTGATTTTTTCTTGTTGTTGCCCTCTTAACCAAATTTGAAACGAAATGAACGGTAAGAACTCATCGCCATTGTCCCCACCTCCAAAGTTCGAATGCACCATATAATCATCATTTGTGTGCATGCACAGCACAACTAATTAATTATTAGTACTATCCCCACTTGACCATACACTTGCTCGTGTGATTAATGTTCACTTAGATGGTTGGAAAGCTAAATTCTTTTTTATCAGCAAAAATAATTTATTTATTGCAGCCCAAAAAAATGGGAGATAAATACAAAACTGTATGGAACACATGCAAATCAAGAAATAACAATTACAGATGAGTTTGAAACCATGACTCCAGCAAATTAAACCCCACCAAAAAGTGCAAGAAACACAAAACACCACAGTACAAGAAACATCAAATAACACTCAAAGAATCCTTCTTCCAATCTCCAAGCGTGATACTGCTAGGACAACCACCATCAAGTGTAAGCATAGAGAACGTCAGGCTCTGGACCTTACCAACAATCTCCTCCGACGACACAGCCACACCCTTATATATAATGTCATTCCTCGCTAGCCACAAACACCATAACCTCACAAAAAAACAACGAGTCCACACCCTCTTCTCCTTCCGTCCTCCATCCCGCAACAGCTCCGTCCATCCCAACAACATAGCCCTCTGGTCCCCTTCCAGAGCAGTACTGAAACCCCACCACCTTAGGAGTCCCATCCAAAATATCCAAACCCAGTAACATAGAACCAACAAATGAGTGCTAACCTCTGGAAGCTCTTCACAAGATGGGCAAAGACAACTCGAGGTCGGAAAAACAACTCCTCTCCTTTCCAAAAACACCCTTGCCGGAATAGTGTCATGCATTACCAACCACGCAAAGGATTGGTACTTGGGTGGAACGGAAGCACTCCAAAGACAATCTGTCCAATCTACACGATGCTCTCTACTCGATCTCTGTGGGCGACCATATGCCCGACGTACCGAATACCCCGCCGAATCATGAAACCAACATAATTTGTCCTCCACTCCCGGCCTACATCTTACTCCTGAGAGGCGAGAAATCATAGACGCTAACTCATGTCTCTCTTCCATTAGTAGCAGTCTACTAAAACCCAAAGCCCAGCTTCCATTTCGAGCACAGTAGTCCGCCACTGACCGATTGGGAATCATTACAATAGAATATAAGCCTGGATAAAGATGAGCTAGATACACCGAGCCTGCTGACGTAACATAGACGCATGTGCCTCAGATTTGCGAGCCAGCAAGGCTGCTATTTCTTCCCTCTCTTGAATCTCCACACCCGATAGAATACGAGTATCAAGTATTTTATCTAACTCCTCTTGGCGGGCCGATAGAGTTGATATAGAATTAACAACATTCCCAAAGACCTCCCTGTTCCAAATTTTTGAAAATCAAAGCGTAGAGCTTTAAGCTAGACCATAGAATAAAATAGGGGTGACCCACTCTTGGATAAGATTCCCACTTTGACGCTACAAGTGGCAAAAAATCAGGATGTTTGAGCCAGGCATTAAGAAACATGTTTGGCTTGGAGCCCCAGTCAACTTCTAAAGTGCCCAGTAAAATGAGAGAGTGGTCAGAGAGCATACGTGGTAGACCTCTCTGAGTAGGCGAACCCAACAACACCAATAATTTAGGAGTGAATAAAAATCTATCCAATCTAGTTGCTTTCAAGCCCGGGCCAAACCATGTGTATTTCTTGTTAGATAGAGGAATATCTAAAAGACCCGAAAGGGTGATAAAATCATTAAATTCTGAGCGGTCGAGGTGTGGACGCGTATAATTTACGGACTTCTCTGCACATCTCGTAGTGTTAAAATCTCCTCCTACTAAAACATAACGACCCCCTTCCTCAACTTGCCTTGCTAGACCCAACCAAAGCTCCCGACGTTCCAAATAGGAAGAAGGGGCATAAACATTGACAAAAACACATTCCGCTATATGAGGTATCCAACAACCAGCCCATAAAATTATATTACCTTGCACTTCATTACTTACATATTAGAAAACTGACATGTTCCATATAGTGCGACAACCCCCCGAGCGGCCCGCAGTTGGAGCAAACACAAAGTCAAAATCATCTGTAAAACCACAACTACGAATAAATAAAACATCAATAATCGCCAACTTGGTTTCCTGTATCATTATAAAATCCAG
>JAYMTP010006831.1:0-11648 GCA_036897365.1 Geranium brycei | reverse complement strand
CCCTTTCTCTGATTTGTTTCTCTTTCTTATTTATTGTTTTTACAATTTTTATCAAACGATTGTCATTTTATCAATTCGCTGAGATTAGTCAAGAAACTTAACTTGAATGATCAAATTCCTCGTTGTTCCTTGGGTACGATAATTTTGGGTTGTAATCCTACTTCTCTATATTACTTGCGACCAGTGCACTGCCGGGTGTGCGAAAGGGCGCGTCACATTTTTGTCGTTGACTTTTCACCCGTCACGCGTCTAAAATGGGGATAAAATTTTGGGTCTTTAATTCTCTCACATTAAGAGAGGACAATCATGAATTTATCGTTTATGCTCGATTCTCACACTTGCCGCTATCACTAGTAATTTTCTTACAATCACAATCGACATTAAACAAGAAACAACTCAACCGAATGTTATTTAAAGCATATTGTTTGGTTTTTGTTACTATTTTTAATATTTACAAACTTAAAGTTTTCATTGAGTCTGTATAATTTTTGATGTCAAATGTGTGCTTATAATAACTATAATTTAGCGTTTAGTATTGCATGAAATAAAATAGTGTAATTAATCTGAAAATGACTTATATGCCTATTAGTCCCATAAATTAGGTCCAAAATAAATATCAAAATCTAACTAATTCGATCCAGTTAGAACTGAAGAATAGAACGTGCCCATATACAATTATAACGGACTCATCAAATACCTTTGGTTCTGGGTATGGTTCCCTATATTTGAAAACTATAGGTCATGTTTGATTTGATTATGGTACTATGAACAACCCTACTCATATCCCACAGGATCCAAAAAAAATTAGCTCCTCTAATTCTATCGCACTAAGAGAGTGAAGATAAATATAAGGTCACCTGTCCCGTTTCAACCCTCACACTTACAAGTACATATTACTGATGAAAAATTAATCGAACAAAGATTAGAGTCGATCGAGCGATAGACACTTCCCTCGTTCCAAAATATTTGGGGCCAAGTGTCGTGTACAAGTTGTATCTATCTCTTGTACAATAACACTATTCCACATGACACATCACAAACTCACGTGTTTTCAACTGTTGCACCATTTTATTGATTTTTGGGTGGTATTTTTGAAAGGTAGATATGGTGTTGCTTTTGGCTCCATTTTCGTTCTTTCTTTTTCCGAGGGATCAAGTCAAGCCCCACAATATAGGAAGGTGATTTTCAATAAGTGTCTATTAATAATGATTGAGGCCATTTTGGAAATGACCTATCTCAAATTTGTACAAGCTCTTGATATGGCCTTTTCCACGTATTGGTTATACATTACAATATTACATTATTTGAGACGCAACCATTATTGGTTTGGTAGGACGCATGAGACGGATACGAATGGAACATATTTTTAATCAATCATTCAATGAAAAATAAATATATTTTTGGAATGCTAGTTTTAATATTTAAAATCATCTTCTTTTTAAGCAAATAAGGATTAAGGAGACACGATTATGCTAATAGGGTTTTATCCAGCACTCAACAAAGCGCTTCTCTCGTAGAAAGAGCTTCGACCACCACCGGACTGCAATGCATGCGACAAGCGAGACAATTTAAACGTAATAAAGTTGATGACAAATTGATTGATTGGTGAGATTTTAATGAAAAATGAATATAATTTCCATGTGTTAGTTTAAAGATTCGAAATAAGAACCTTAAAAACAACCATTGATGACAAATTGATTTGTGTACGAAAAAAAAAATCCATGCACTTCAAGGCCCAATGGGCTATGAACTTGTATTTTGTTTTGGTAACTCAATTCTCATTTCTCAGAACAAAAAAATATTGGGTCAAAAATACAAACTTTGGTGAACCGAGCCCAAAACAAAAACCAAACTGCTTATTATTCCATCTTTGAAACAAAATTATAATTTTAACAAACCAAAAACACATAAACCAAATCCCAAAATCTGCTATGGAGTATTGACAATCGCAATGTAATGTTTTGATCAATTTTCATGAATTTCCAATCACAACCACAACCACAGAGACCATCCATTTACAAAATTGTTCTGTAACTAGCTATAAGCCTCTTCTGGTATACATATATCAACAAATAATCACTGCATAATATGTTGTGCTGATAAAAATACACAATTACACATCTCCACATTTTCTACTGAATAACACAGAGCAAATCACAGGTTGTAAAAATTCATGGAAATCGCGATCGTGCTCGTCATCACAGCCAAAACGATCATCAGTACTGCCATGATCTTATCCCTCGTCGTAGATATGCCATGTACATCTCTGTCATGAAAACCCGATAATTATAAGCAGAGATCTTGAAAGCGGTCGTATGATAAATGTAGGAAAAATTATATGCAATTCAAGTTAGTTTTGTACCTAACTTATTGCTTGAAAACACGATAATTTTAAGCAAAGATTGGGTTGTATGATAAATGATATAGGAAAAGTTATTTGCAATTGAAGTTTGTTTTGTACCCAACTTATTGCTGATAAATGATAAATTATCAAAACACAGATAATTATAAGCAAAGATCTTGAAAAGGGTCGTATGATAAATGATGTAGCAAAAATTATATTCAATACAATTTAGCTTTGTATCTAAGTTAATGCTGATACATGAAAAATGTAAATTATTGATGATAAAAAGAAAAGGTTAGTTTTGTACCTAAGAACGATTGCGGCAGGGAATATGAAAGAGAGAGTGACAATAGTCGTTGATCCCAGGAACTGAAACAAGTACCATATATCTGGAATAGCTACGGCCATTATGTAACTCAAAAGAAGCAATAAGAGCGTAAGGGACACGAATTTTGTGGTTGGGGAGACGGGAAGAGGCCTTTTTGAGAATATAAGCTCGTCTATGTTGGCCCTCAATCCAAAGTTCACGAGAGGGAACACCAGCACCAGGTGGATTGCATAGCTGATCCGAACTACAGAATTGAGCAACCGACCGGCTGGTGAGTTTGAATTCTGGTCAAAGTTCACCAACATGTCTGCCATAATTGAGTCCCCGAACAACAGGTACCCGAAAAAACCTATGGACATGTAAATGGCAACACTGATTGCCAGTGAAATCCGAACAGCTGATTTCATATCCGATTGTTTACTAAGCTCTGCTCTTATCGGGTGTACTGCACAGTCCAACAGAGAACTAACAACTTTAACAAACCCTAGAAAATCGAAGAAACTAAACTAAATGCAGCAAACACGTCACCAACTATTTTTTTCTCTTACCATTGAAATGAAACGCGAAACTTGATACGATCACGGGAATGGTAGTGAACAGGTTAAGAACTGAAACATGATTGCTAAAATCGGGAAACAGTCTAGGCGTCTGTGTTTTTCCTTCCCACAGCGAGTAAATGGCCATTGACGAGCTTATGGCCACAAACACCAATGCAAGAAAAATTGACAAAGCAGAACTGTGCCTAAGTGAATCTGCAACCAATTGTCCCATCATTTCATCAATCTTCAAATACCCAATTCCATGTAATCAAAATTGGAAATGTAAATGACACTATTGAATTGATTGTTACCATGTAATCAAAATTGGAAATGTAAATGGCACTCTAAATCATACTATTCAACAACAACAAAACCCATGAAACTGTGAATTTAATTGAATTGACCAATTCACTGACCTACTCTGGGAAGCAACACCAATGGCAGCATAAGGAAGATCACAATGAAGAGGATAGAGTAAGCTCTTGAGGTCCACCAATGGAACCCAAACCATTCCTGCAAAACCCCCAAATGCAAGCTCTCTCCAGATTGAGTTCCTGAGAGCACATCTCCTACAACAAAAACAAAAAAAACCCAAAACCCATCAAAATTCAGGTCTCACCAGCCAAAACCAACCAAACCCAGAAACAAAAAAATCCAAACCCCACCGATAATTATCAAATAAATCACCAAAACCCCAAGGTTCGTGACGAGAACACAGACTTGAACCGCCACAGACCCAAGAGGCCCAAACGACTCAGCCACCAAGCCCCCATAGGTCTCCGATTCCCCGGACTGAGTGTACCGGAGCATGAACTCCACTGTGACCTCCACGAGCAGAGCCACGACCACGATCGCCACGAACCCAGGAACCACGCCGAGGACCCTGATCGTCGCCGGAATCGACATGATTCCGGCGCCGACCATCGTCGTGGAGATGTTGAACACCGCGCCGCTCGTCGACGCGCCGGTCGGCGGCGAATCGAACCCGCGCTCCGGCAAGAGCGGAGCCGAGATCTTCTCGTTCTCGTGCTGTTCACGCGCCTGAGTCATGGCTTGTTCTTGTTCTTCAATTTTGGTGCGTCCTTGGCTTTACTCATATTTGAGTCATTTCTATTTATGGTCTTCTTATTATTTTTTGATTACGAGTAAAAACTGAAGGTTTTGTACTCGTGTAAAATGCAGTAGATTAGGTGTAAATTTTGATGCTCTATTATTGTTGTTGTTGTTGCAGTAAAGTTGGTAAGGCTTGACGGCGACGTTACTCACGTATTATCCACAAGTTTCCGAATCCCATACCAATGGAAATAAACGTGTCACGCTTGTTTTGTATTTAGTAACTGGTCGATTTTTTGAGTTTCTTAAATTTTAAACATCAATCCCTATCCATTTGGTTTGATTTACACGTATAAACTGAAGAAGTATAGAAATGCTTATCTACAATAATTATTTGAAAAAGTCACTTTCAAATATTTTTTGACAACATACTGTTAAAATACATAAACTACCTCTGGTTGAACCGTAATTAAGCCGACCAAATAAATTGAGCCGACTCACGTGGGCTCCAACTGATTCAATATTGTTTGGCTGAGAAATTGAATCGAACCAGAAAACTTTGAATTGCATCTTAAATATAAACTAGAGATAAACCAAATTGATCTGGTTCAATTATGTTTTCTTAAACTATGGGTATTTTAGAGGTAAATTGTCTCAAAAAATAGTTATGGCACTAAAAAGAGAAAATTATTTAAAGTATGAAAGTGTTATTTTCGAATAGTTATGTGTTGTCAAATGTCATTATCTCAAATGAAAAAATAAAAAAAATGTTATTCTAGACTAAGTTTGGTTTAAATACGCGAATAAAAATACATGATTTTATTTATTTATTATATAACATATTGATATTTTTTTTCTAAAATTTTGTTATTTTTGACTTTGATGTGATGTGTGTGATTAACATTTGATTAATATAGCAAAACGAGTATTCACAAGTCTTAGTAATTTCCATGTGTTTCTTATTGTAAAAATGTTGATTTTGTACGTACTAATAAGTTTTGTAATCTTTAAATTTTAATGGTTCAAGACTAGGTTTGATTTAAGTATGTGAATAATATAAGAATTTTCCATATATAAGATATATTTTTGACTAATTCTGTTTTATGTTAGTAGTAACTGAATAATATAGCAAAAATAGTGTTTCTACTTTCTAAGCTTTAGTAATTTCCATGTTATTGTATTTGTTATTCATAGTGTTGGATACTATTGAATGAATCAATAAGTTGTGTAAACTTCAAAATTTAATGATTATATTTTTATTTCTCAGTTTTTCTAAAAAAATTATCACCTGATTTTTGTTTATTATTCATGATTTAATTATGGAGATGTATTTGTCATCGAATATTCACCACAGTTATTTTTGTGTTTCCACCAGTCTATTTGTTTTCATCAGTTCACACTTACCTTTCGACCAGATGTGTAGTGTTTAATCCAGTTCATACCTACTTTCTACTCAGTTCACATAATTTTATCTCTACAAGAACAAAGTTTTGTGTATCATATATTTTCATTAAAAAATCAAAAATCATACTGAAGATAATTTGAATTTGGCACATGTCTCCAATTATTGTTTTTTTGTAATAAATTAAAATCAAACTTAGAACAAAATATGATGGCCACATTTTGATACATGATTTAAATTCCAAATATAAAATTATAATAAGACAAATAATAAAATACTGAAAATAGTTATGATGGGTGAGCCAGCAACGATAACTATAAGTGCCCAAATCGAACACAATAATTGTTAGGTCAGCAATATTCAAGTGGAGCAAGTAAACAAAATTGCATATTAATTTAAAATAATATAAATAAATACACACACGAGCCCACTCATCTTTCTAATCATTGATCCAGCTACTAATTCAGTGTAATGGGCCTAAAGGCCCAGTAAGGCCCAAAACGGTTCTGACAAACCAGCGGCTCTGTGCAATTCAGGAACCATTTGATAAAGCGCTAAAATTTCATTTCTTTTCGCTGGACAACACGAAACTTGACGTCATCGATTTCTTCGTTTTGATCTCGAATCGGTCTCGCTTTGAAGAGTTCTCTGTGTGTTCATCAATGGCGGATCAGCTTGGGAGAGCAGAGGATTTCGAGAAGAAGGCGGAGAAGAAGCTCAAGGGATGGGGATTGTTCGGTTCCAAGTACGAGGACGCGTGCGATCTGTACGAAAAGGCTGGGAATTGCTACAAGCTCGCCAAATCTTGTAACCACGCACCTTCTCGTTCTCCTCCTTTTTCTGTTTGTTTCCCGAGAAAATTAGAAATTTCAAATCATTTGTTGCTGCTTGCGTGTTGCTGATGCTGCAATTTGACGATTGCGGATTGTGATTGGAAAATTCTGCGAAATTGTTTTGCTTGCCCATAGAATGAAGAATCTTTGGGTTTTGATTGACCTGGAATTTCTCATTGATTGGTTTGTTGTGAATTGATCTTAATCAGAGGTTGCTTTATTGGTGCTTTCCAAGTTGCTGTTAAATGCTATAGAATTTCGAAGCAATGTTTGTTTCCCGATAAAAATTAGAAATTTCAAATCATTTGTTGCTGCTTGTGTGTTGTTGATGCTGCAATTTGGCGATTGCGGATTGTGATTGTGTAAAATGCGGTTTGTAGATCAAATTTCGTAATTGTTTTTCCTGGAAAATTCTTGTTCGTCAGCGCTGCGAAATCGTTTTGTTTGCCTGTTGGTCAAAAAAGGAAGAACCTTTAGACTTTGATTAAGCTGGAATTTCTCATAGATTGGTTTGTTGTGAATTTGATCTTAATCAGAGGTTGCTTGATTGGTGTTTTCCTAGTTGCTGTTAAATCTATAGAATTTTGAAGCAATTTTTTTCCTAATGTTATTGAGATATTCAGCAAATATATGATAATTACAGGGGGTTTTCAGAGAAGAAATGGTGTAAAGAATTATATGGAAATTGGAAAGCACATCAAACTTTTATTTCTTTTCTGGTTCAAATGCAGTTTTGGCCGGATGTGCATGGTGTCATGGTCTTAGAGAAAGATTTAGAAATATGACAATCGGCTGAAGGTTAGGTCTTTACATGAGTTTGAATATGCTGGATACTATGGAGTAAGCGATTGGATGATAGTACAAGAGAATGGTGAATTTACTATCTTTTAAGAAAATTCAGGAGATGAACTTAACTACCCCTTTAACATGCAAATGTGGAATATTGTTGTTGATGTGATACCTAAATCATGCAAATGTTGTGATACATTTAAGTGCTGAGATTTATATGATCAGCATATTTTTCCAAGTTATGTAATAGTAATCTCATGTTCGTATTATGATATGTTAATCTTTCATTGTATGAATTCTCAGGGGATAAAGCCGGGGAAACTTATGTAAAGTTGGCAAACTGTCATTTGAAGGTAACTCCTTGAAATGTTCAGTTCTTTTTTTCCCTTTTACTCTACTATTTCAGCCGGTTCCCCATAAATAATACGTGAATGCTTTATTTTTTGTAGTTGGATAGCAAACATGAAGCTGCGCAAGCTTTTGTTGATGCCGCTCATTGCTATAAGAAAACTAAAATGAGTGGTATGTATACTGCCGGCTTAAATGCATAAAGTTAGCTCATAAATCTGAGTATATTGGATTAATTCATCATTCTTTTTGCATTGGTTCTCAAGCTGCTAGTTCTAGCTCCTTTTGTTCATTCGAACTCAATATCTCTTTATAATCTTGCATTATGTTTAACACACTTATATTGTCTCGATAATTATTAATGATAGATGTGCTTTTAATATTATTCAAATGAAGTTAAGCTCTCTGCACCCTATATGTATTTATTCTTTAATGAGAAAGGAGACATCTTATACAACTAGTGGGCAATTAAGTTGCTGGCTTTAGCATTTTTTGTTCTGTGCTATCAAGCTTGTTTGGTTATGGGTTTTATTTCTTCATGGAGCTTAAGTAATTTATGGATGCAACTATTTTCTTGCTAATTGGGAAAAATAGTGGGCAATTAAGTATTTATTTTGAGATTGAATGCTAAAAAATCCAAGTCACTGAACTTGTATTATCTATGTACCTGTATCATTTTATTGAGATAAAACCTTATCTAATTTTCCGGCCTTATGCAGAGGCCATATCTTGCTTAGAGCAGGCCGTAAATATGTTTTGTGACATTGGAAGGCTCAATATGGCTGCAAGGTATTACAAGGTATTGGAAGCACATTACCTTTTTCTAAAAGTTGGCATGGCGTGTCATCATATTGTGCCTTTTCCTCTTTATTTGTGGGATATAAATATCTCTTAGGCATTGATGTTAAGATGACTCTTATTATGTTTGCCTTCTCTACATACCATCATTGCAGAATAAGGTGTTACATAAAAACTAAACATTTATTGATTTGGACTCTACCTTTTCGAATGCCAGGAAATTGCTGAACTTTATGAGTCTGAACAGAACATTGAGAAGACCATTCTTTACTATGAAAAGGCTGCTGATTTTTTTGAAAATGAAGAGGTTACAACATCTGCCAACCAGTGCAAGCTCAAGGTTGCTCAATTTGCCTGTGAATTGGAGCAGTAAGTCTGTCTTCTAAAGATAATTGTTTTGAAATAATATAATTAATTTATTAAGGCAGTATTGTCTGTATTTCTTATATACTCCATAATCCATATTTTTTCTGCAAATTTGTTTATTGGAAAAGATTGCTCAGCTTGAGAACCAAGTTGATAAACACACTAATAACTTTCAATTGATGGGAATGCTGATCAAGATCTTATAAGTTTTCACCTGAGGATTTAAAATCTGCATATGATATTTGTAGATACCCAAAGGCAATCGATATCTTCGAAGAGATTGCAAAACACTCGCTTAACAATAACTTGCTGAAATATGGAGCTAAAGGGCATCTTCTTAATGCTGGAATTTGCCACCTCTGCAAGGCTGATGTTGTTGCGATTACCAATGCATTAGACAAATATCAGGTATAGGGTTTGCTATTGTTTTGCATCTTCACGTCACGTCTCAAATATTTTGGCTTGCTGACTCTGTATGCATTGCAATTTTCTGTTTCAGGAACTGGATCCAACCTTTTCAGGAACACGTGAATACAGATTCTTAGCAGTAACTTCATCTACACTTGCAACTATATTTTACTTTACCTCCATAATTACTTTGTTTATCATTTTCACTTTATGTATAGGCATTGCTTTCAACTGGAATCCTGTTCACTTTTTAACAGTCGCTTGTTCCTCTTTTATGGATGTGATTTCATTTTTACCCATATTTCACTGTGATGGTAAAGTTATTTAAAGAGCCTTCCTTGTGGTAGGACATTGCTTCTTCAATCGACGAGGAAGATGTTGATAAGTTCACTGACGTTGTCAAAGAATTTGATAGCATGACCCCTCTGGTACAGTTTTCTCCTATGCCTAAGATAAACAGCCTTTTAAATTTATGCACAATTTACATTTATGCTTTACCACCCATCTTTATTATTACTGTTTGTACAGCTACTAGTTCTCTGTATTCAGTTTTGTCAACGCGAACAACTTTTTGACGATTAGGTGCTCTCATCTAGAAAACGATACTAAATTCAGTTAGCTATTGTTCTAGTCTTCTTCATTTTGTTGATGCTCAATGCTCACCCTGCAAAATAATTTGATGCTATTCATGCAATAGAATAACAGAATTTAGTACCCATTTTAACCTGTGTCCATTTAGTATCCATTAACATGAAAAATAATTTGCAAAACTTTTGTACGGTTTCTATGGCTGCTAGTTCTCTATATTTTGTTTTGTCAAGCAATATAGTGCACTTAATATGCTCAAAATTTTCACGATTAGGTTTTCTCATCTAGAAAATGGATTTTAGATTCTGGTATTCTTCTAGTCTTCTTTATTTTGTTCATTGTCAATGCTCACCCTGTACAATAAGTTGATGCTACATAATATTTATAGAATAGAATAGAATAACAGAATTTAGTCTCCTTTTAGCATCCATTAACCTGTAAAATAATTTGATGCTATTTATACAATATCTCGGTATTCTCAGGATGCTTTGAAGACAACCCTGCTGTTAAGAGTGAAGGAAAAGCTGAAGGCCAAAGAAGTCGAGGAGGAAGACCTGACCTGAAAACCCCTTTTTGACGCACTTTCAGTTCAGTTTTCAGTTATTTTCACTGTATCATGGTTGTTCAGTTATACTAAAATGTTATTAACACTACATTACTGTACTCAATCTGGGTTTGGGGATCAGCATGGATGTGTGCCTGCTTCTCTGGACCTGAGTTTGTAATTGGATCATCCCTTTTCTTCTTTTGTCATTCTTGTCTCATACTCTATAATGAGTGTACTACTGAATTCATTCAATTGTTATATTCAATAAAGTTTGATTTGTTATGCTGGATTCTCATCATATATGGAAGAGAATTGTAAGAATACAAAAAATGTGAGATATATATATAGTAGCAACAGGGGAATTTGATTGATGAGTCAGAGAAGGTGGTTTTGGTTCTTTTCGGACAAATTTTATGTCTGTTTTCCTAACAAATTTTATATGTTTGTTTTTAGAATCTGGGGTCTTTATGATGATAAAATTCCTCAATGTATGGGGTATCAGATTCAATGAGATAAGAACAGTGTTGGAAAAATTAATCAATTTGGCCGCCTGTTGTTACACCCACCCGATTTTATGTAATCGGCTGGATTAAGTTGGATAGGGGTTTAGACAAAAAAAATTATAAAAAAAAATGAAAAATACCTGAAACTAAAATTATTAATACTAATTAGTACTTTTATTGATACATTTATACATGTAAATATATAAATGTAATAAATATTTATACTTATATTTAAATGTTTATTTTTATAATAATAAGATGTATATTATTTAATAAAAATAGAAATATTAATTCGATTAATCTCTGGAGCCTCTCTTTGTCCGATCAGCGTCTAACAACTTTTATAACAGTGAATAGAAGATCAAAATTATTAAATCAATTTCATTATGGTCGTGTAAAGATCATAAAATCTCAAAAGTCAAAACACAATGAAGACTCAAAATCTCTAAGTCTGTATATTTGCTTTAAACTTGCCTTTCTTGGCTGTATTTATGTTGGGAATTGGGATATATAAATGATAGTTGCTAAGTTGGTGCAACAAAACAAATCCCAAATCCCCTCCATCACCTGTAGTTGTGGTGGCTTATGAGTCTTTGCCACCTGTCTAATTCTCTTAACCTAGTTCCCTTTCATGACCAATCTTTCATTCACATACCAAAAGTAAACTCTATAACATTAAATATCTACAAACGACGCCGTTTCAAGCCTCTGAGTCTGAGCTTTGCCTCTTCCTCCTCCCCAAATCCAATTGCTCCTCCACACTAGGGGTGTTCATTTTACCCGCAAACCCGACGACCCGACC
>JAYMTP010006830.1:0-11649 GCA_036897365.1 Geranium brycei | reverse complement strand
CCAACACCCATGTCTTTGGGTTTGGGTTTGTAATTTTCTTTCCTTGTCTTGAATCTAGCTATTTCTTGTATGTGAATACTTGAGCATCATAATTTGGGGCTAAAAACCCTAGGTCATGGAAGCTAAACTTTTTGTATGGATTGAGTTTAATTTATTGAGGTATTAGTTCTAGGTTGATGACTGGGTTGTGTGGTTTTCCTTGAATGAATTATTGTTTCCTATTTTGGCCATCTAGAATGCATGTTTAGGAAGCTAGGTCGATCTCGAGAGGGACGAATAGTTTCGGATTTAGGAACCACAAAGTGTTAGGGGCTCTAAACCATGTTTGGATACCCAAAATTAACACTTAGCCCGTAGTTATCGGACCATTGCGGTCCCGAGTCGGTCTCGGCCTCGAGAGAGCAAGAGTCGATCCAGGATTAGGCCAATTTCAAATCCGAGAGGTGAGATTGGTATTTAAGACATAGGTTTAGCACTTGACTCGCAATTAGAACTAGTATTTCGGTTTTGTGATTCATGACCATGCATGTTTAGCACACACGGCTCGAATCCTTAACTTCCAACCAACCATCTACCCCTCCCCCCTATTTACTTTTCTTACATTTAGATTAGCATAGTTAATATTATATTAGTGGTAGTTCAAAACCCTCATTCTTGCGTAATTTCTTTTTTCGAGTCGTATCGGGAAAGAAGGCGCGAAATGTCCACTTAAAAAACCTCATATTTGGTCCCCGTGGATTCGACCCGGACTTTATTACTTGTGCCGTGTATACTTACAAGGGGTTCCTAAGCGTGACATTTCCATGTCACGTTTCGACCCAACAAGTTTTTGGCGCCGTTTTCGGGGACCAAACGGTTGATTAATTGGATAGTTTGTTTTTTCTTTTTCTTTTTCTTTTTCTAATTCATTGCATATCATTTGTTGTATATCTTGCTTGCGTGCACTAGTTGCACTTGTGCTCTAACTTTTTCCCTCTAGTGTTGTCATGAGTTCTTGGATCCTATCTAGGTTCGAGGAGGTAACGGGAGAAAGCAAATCAAGAAAGAAGCAAGATGGGAGAAGTCTTGGAATTCACCACGAGATGGTAAATCTTTTGAAGAGCTTGAGGTAGCCCGTCACGATCGTGATTGTTGTCACGATCGTCCCTCTGCCTAAGCTGTCACGATCGTGACTCACCTAGTCATGATCGTGCCTCTCTCTATACCACAATCCCTGCTCTGTCGTGCTCTGCGTCATGGTGACATTTTGGCCATCTGAGAAAATGGTTGTCGCGGTCCTGTCACGATCATGATTGCTAGCCGGGACAGAGGCATAAATTTGAATCATAAGCTGACTTCATCCGCAAGCAACGAGCTCCCAATCTCCAAAAATCCCGATTCTTTCACCTAAACCTGTGAAAAATTCTAAAAGACCCGCATCGTAAAATTAAACATTTTCGGTTCTCGTTAGCCTGGTACGAGGGCAAGAAGTGCGATAAATGTGCAATCTAATGAGCCCAAAAGGAGACCAATTGACCCTACATCAGTAACTTTGTTACATACAATTTTAATATAGTTCTATTAATACAATTACATACAGTAAGAATTTGCCTGACATAAGATACACACTGAATTATGCAGCAAATATGTGTCACAAGAAATTTCTAAAGACACAATTAATTTAACTGTTAACATTAGATATAGTTTTACCTATAACATGATAAAAAAATTGGCGAGTCAAACGAACAACCGATTGAAGAGTAGTTTACGTGTCATATTATGGGCAAGATAAGTTGGCAACCTTATTCATATACAATTTTTTCTACACGGTAAAATTGTTTTCTAGTCATATTAACAATGCAATAATGTTGCTTGATCAGGTTAGTAGTTAATGATTGATAGTTAACATAACATTCGAATATATCTATAAACAGTTAGTAAAAGTTATTTTTTATCTAGAATTCATTGTTTATTTTAAAAATAAAGTTTTATTGTAATTTGGTCCTGACTTGTCTTTAAATTAACAATTGTGATAACGATTCGACTGGTATTTTCGTACAATAATAAATTTTCTGTTCGTCGTGGGCATGCGTGATCAGTATGGCGATAAGTTGTCTGTAGATGGAAATGAATATACTTTGGTCAAGCGGGTTATTGTGGGTGCTGAAAATATACAACAACCATCTGGTTTATGTTTGGTCGAAAAAATTATGTCCGTGATTCCGTACAGGTAATACTAACAAACTTGTGGCAACCAATGTCGTATATTGTTAAATGATTTTGTACAGGTAATATTGACAAAGTTGTGGCAACCAATGGGTGGAATATTGTTGTAAAGGTTTGCTGACAGTTTATGTTTGATTCAATTCGATAGCAACAAGGATTTTGATACGATACGGCTAGCACAACCGTAGGAATTCTGTAATATGTATTTTTGTTGTATAGTTTGGATTTGGGTTTACGGAAAAAGACAATAGATTTTAAACCATATTACCCTGTGGGTTCGTGTTTATAGCTTATTTGGCAGGTATAGAAATGAGCGTTTTCTAATGTGAATTGGGTAAAATGGTTGGATAGCGTAGTGCTTAAAGTGCCGCTCTCATATGCTGGAGGTTATTGGTTTGAGTCACCCAGAGTGTATAAGACGAAGAGAATCTTTTAAAGATTCAAAATGATATCTAGGGTTGCCCAAACCCGGTTAACTAGAGTCCTAAACCAATAACCAAACCAGACGTGATGGGTTTTAAAAATTAAAAACCATGACCGGACCGGTAATGGTTGAAAAGCGAGCACTCAATTAACTGAAAAATCAGACCGGTTTTCTGATTTAACAGAGCGATTTTAAAAAATTTTAACTTTCCAAACTAATTATTCTAATTAGAACAATTAACTTTAATAAAAAAATTACTCATTCCTGACAAAAGGAAAGAACAAATAATAATATTGGGTATTGATCAAGAGCAAACAACTTGATTTGCTACAAATTTTAGGACGCATCTAGGCCGTTGGATGAAATAATTAACGGTTAAATTCAATGTTGAATCATCAATGGCAAACTAACGTAAATATGAGTTAATTGTTAATTTCTTTATATCATTTTATACCATTAGAGGGGTATAAACGTATTTTTACACCCTTGTTTATTTTGAATATTATTTCCTTAACTGAATATCTTATTTTGAATTTGTTTTCATTGGTTGAATATCTTGTAATATCGATTCATTTCAATGATTTGATCAGTTCAATTACAAACAATTTCATCGGTTTAATGCAATGGTTCATCAGTTCACATGATATGTTTAATCATCGGTTTCATCTAATATGTTTCATCTGATATGTTTTATCTCATATGTTTCATCTGATATGTTTCATGTGACATGTGTCATCGGACATGTTTCATTGGATTTGTTCCATCTGATATGTTTCATCAAAACTAGATTTATAAATATGGTTCATCTAATATGTTCCATCAAACCCGTTCCATAAATAGGCTTCATCTATAATGTTTCATCCAATCAGTTTTGTAAAAGATTTATCGATTTGTGTCGCTCGGTCAAAATTGTTGCGAATTCATAAGCAAAAGCAAGTAAACCCTAGAAAAAAATTCTAAAATCTGCAAGTAAAAACAATTCAATAGCAAAACTGACAACTTGTTTCAAATCGAGGATAACTAATCAAGCCGAAATGAAACAATCAAAACAAAAGTTCAGCAACCAACTGAAACAATCGAAACCGAAAAAAAAATCCCAATTTCAATTTCACGTTAGGCATGAAACAATCGAAATACGAACAAAAATCCCAATTTCAATTTCACGTCCACCATTTCATATCAGAGGAATGAAAAAATCGAAACCCGAACAAAGATCCCCATTTCAATTGTTTTACCGGTTCAATTTTATTTCTCACACGTCACAACAATCACATTAATAAAATTAATTACTACTCATGAGCAAAACTGACAAAACTAATCTAACAAGTTAAACCGAACAAAAATTCTAAAATCAGCGAATAGAAACCCTAAAATCAGAAGAGCAAAAATCACATAAAAAATTCAGCAAGCAATAGAAACAATCGAAACCCGTCAATTTCACGACCACCAATTCACATTAGAATCATAAAACAATCGAAGCACGAAAAAATTTTCAATATCAATTTTGATTTCACGTTCACCAGTACATTTAATGATTAAAATCAATGAATCTAAAAAAAAATCAGTAATCAAACTGAAAATTTTACCGATTGGAGGAGGAGACTCGTTTCTCCGGCGATGCGAATGGATGAAGAAGGGGCCACTGCCGGGGCCGAAACGTCGCCGTTTTCAGCACCCGATGTCATCGCCGCCGCCATCTGGTTTGAATCGTCGCCGTCTCGATGGAATCAAAACAAGAGGACCCGGATCATCCTGATCTCAGATCCGAATCTGAATCGACGTGTCCATCGACTGGAACCGGGAGGTTGCCGTCTGGAGCCGGAGCCGTCGCTTGGAGCCGGATCCGTCGCCTGGATCCGAAGCCGTCTGGAATGAATCACAGATCTGAAGCGGTGATTCGAATCCTCACCATGCCCATCTCTAGAGCCGCCGCCGTCGTCTGGATCCGAAGTCCCCATCGTCTGCAGCAGGAGTCGCCGTCGTCTGGAACGGAGGTCACCGTCGACTGCAGTCGGAGGTCGCTCTGCTTGGAGAGAAACGACGCTTTAAATTGTTTTGGGTGATGTTTTGGGGGACGAAGCAATAGGGTAGGTGTATATATATATATCCTTTTGTATTTTTTAAATTGTTTCATCTACTATTAATCAGAACCGTTGATGAAACAAATCTGATGGCTATTAGTCGTTCTAAGATTTGTAGCACACATATGGTTTGTAGCCAATCTCTTCCCAATAATATTACACCCTTTCTAAAAAATGGGCAAATATTAAAACTTTAAACCATAAACTATTGTTTCATCCAAAGAGGATAAGTGAAAGGTTAGTGATAGATGGAGGAGAAAAGCTTCTTATTTATAGAGAAGATGAGGATATTATTTTTTTTAACTTAATCGATGTGGGACTTGAAACACAGGAGGTGTGTTTGGTTGGGCAATCAACATTTAGATATAATAAAAATATGTACTAATATCTTTAAAAATGCGCTTGTTCCAGTGGTTGAGTACCTGGCTCGATTCCCGTTGGCTACTCTTTATGTGTGGACACCTATTCAATGAGAATAATACGAGAATTGGGACATGTGTCGGCGGATGAGAGGAAGTGCGGATTAAATGGACTAATGGAGGGCATGACACGTATTGAGAACTATACCACCTCCGGTTGAATCGGTTGACCGCGGTTTATGACCGTCTGAACCGATAACTGACCGGAACTGGATATAACCGGACCAGTTAAAAACCTTAGCAAGCATCAAGTTTAATATTATAATAGGTTTTTAAATTATGTTATTTTAAATCATTTAATATTAATTACAATATTACGTTGCTAAAACAACAGAGAATAATAATAATAATTTACACAATTAATACGTTGTTATGATTTATATCAGTTTTTCATATTCGTTGTTTTCATTTATCATATAAATATTTGTTTTGTTTTAATTTATATATTCATGCAAGTTAAATTCGAACTTAATTAATAAGTAAATAATCAATCTCGAATTAATTTTTGTTAAATACATTTAGTAATTATTTTATTATTAAAATTATTTTAACTAACTATATTATCAATTAAATTAAATAAGCTTCCCCCCTTAAAAAAAAAACTTTTAGATCCGCCCCTGGTTCAGGGCCAAGACAGCAATTGTGAGTAACAGATCGTCCAACGATTTTCTTATATGTTGCGTTTGGTTGAATGTATTTTTTAATTTTTTGGAAAAAAGTTGTCAAACTTATGAGTACTCATTTATATTTGTTGTTTATGTTTATTCAATATAAACTTTCATAATACTCTGTATAGTTGTTGTGCACTTTAATCGAGGAGATTATTCCTAATGTTTCTCTGAGTTCTAATATGTAAACAGAACACTAAAATGATTGAAATTCTCACTAGCTCAGAACTTCAAAGAATACTTAAATTGAAGATCTAAATCTAAAATCATTCTTGAACTGTCTAATGCTCCATATTTTTGCAATGAGTGAGCACATTTTTATGGAAAAAACATAACAACCTGCATATTTGAACTTGAAAACCCAGAAAATTTAGTATAATACATCCTGGCCGTGTAAACTATATTTCTTCAAGAAGTTCAAAGTCAATTCTCAAGGCATGATTTAGAAGCAAACTCTAGAAGTTATACAAAAAATACATTACCAGATATATATAAGTAGAAGAATAAACGAATCTATCAGATTCGACTCACAGTCAAAGAGCAAAAGGAACGGACCACACAACAACATATACACCTTTGCGCAGCACAGAACACACATTCATGGAAAGGCTGAAGAGGGGTCCATCTTCTTTCAAAATCAAAACAAAAAAGAACCATTCACAGAACCTTCCTATTCTGAACCCTCCTCCAAAACAGTAGACAATCCATCCCCTTCAACAAATATTGGGTTAAGAAACTTAGCCACAAAAGCCCACATCCTGTATACATCTTCAAAGTTTGTAAGGAAGCTTAGTGATGCTGTAACAACCTCTATCCTGAAGAACCCATCTCGACCCCCATTAGCCATTGGCTTGCACAGCTCTGTATCTTCAAGATTGGCACAATGCTGTCCTGGGCTGTCAACTACTCGCACATGGCTCAGGATACCGACCCCGAGAGATATGCCATTCTTCTCACCCAACTTCTGAACAACCTCGGGATGAATCAGACACCCTGCTTTGCTACTCTCTCTAATGTTGAAAGCTACGGAAGCACCTCTTTCATATTTGATCTTAGGGCCGTATATTTGTACAAGAGGAGCTCCCGAACCTTCATCTGGACTTGCACTTGGTAGTCTAAGCTGAAGTAACGAAGTAACCAGCCAATTGATGAGGTAGCGCAGCCTGAGGGTGGTTTTGTTAAGGCCCAACATATTAACATGATCAAGATGACGGCAGATTATCTCAGGCTCCCTTCTTCTCCACTCTTGCTCATCGCCATATTCTCCATCACTCATGGACTCCTCGTCACCAAAGCCAAATGATGTTAAAGATGCTCCCCCGTGTTCCAATGAATGTTTTAAATTGTCTTTCCGGTTTTCATCTATGCTAAAAGACATTCTCCCTGAGCTTGCAACTCGACCACTCTCCTCCAAACCAAAAAATCTACCACCGCTAAATCTATTCCCTTCCCTCCTTCCAAGAAGTCTAAACTCGCCTTCTGTCTCTCTCCTTATTGCACTGTCTTTCACTTCTTCACAAATTTCAGATGTTGAGGAGCTCAAATAGTCATGATGTTCAAGGCCAATCCTGCCATTTGCTGCTGTCCCCGACTTGCCAAAAGCTGCCTCTTTGACATTGGCTTCTTCTTCAATCTCACAGAAATGGTGTGCATCCGCATACTTTCTACTACTACTATTGAGTGAGTCAGGTTCTGTCTCTGCAAAATTTTCCTCCTCTGGAATATCCTTAAAGTTGTCCAAGTCTTGCGACACTGATAACACCGCTGCATCGAAGGACAAAACAGAATCTTCATGTGGTCTGGGATTCACCTTTCCGTCATCATATATTGGAACTTTATATATCTTTGATGCTGGTTTAGGAGAGAATCCTTTTTTGCCTATCTTCCCAGAAAACCATGAATATGATAATGGAGAGCCTGTTTTCTGTTTGCGAAAATGACTAGAATGATCAGACCCAAACGGACTTTGACCCAAATCAATCCAGTATGAATTCTCCGACGACCCATCTTCACTGAATGTTGGACTTCTCATAACCTCTCCCACAGAAATACTCTCATTTTCCTCAAATATTGTGCTTGCACCATCCCTGTCTGAGCTGTTATCGTGATCCATCTCCGCTTCAAATACATCTCTGACTTGGTTGGAAGTGAAAACACCAGAAAAGGCAGGAATCTGCGAAGCGCCATTCCTTTCTGGCAGGGATTCTTCATTCCCATTGATCACATTGTCTTCAGTTCTAGCTAAATCATCGAGACCATCAACTGAATCACTCAAGTACTGGGGATAAACTGGAAGGATCTTCACCATTCCTGAGCCGGTACGCCCACGCTGATTTTCCAGGCTTCCCATAACAGATTTCTTGATCAGAAGGCACCCAAATCCAGTTGGGTCAGAGCCAAACACCTTGTAGAATGATGTGATGATAAAATCTGGCCGGAAGAGGGACAGGCCAAGCGAATCCATGTCCTTTGGACCCAACGACCCAGCATCAAGCAGTACATGCCAATTATTTTGCTGTGCAAGTGCCATCCATTGGTAAGAATACTTGGCTCCCGTCACTCTAGACTGAACAGGAAACACAAATAACCCAGTTGCCGAATCCTTTTTCCTCTTCTTCTTGTGCATGATTTGCTTCCTCAGCTCCCGGGAGCACAGTTTCAAAGTAGGCCATTTGAACCAAGCACTGTACACCTTTGCTCCTTTCTCCTTGGCACTCTGAGCCATCCAATTCACGGACTGGCTCTCATGATCAAACATGGTCAACAGCTTCTTGTTCGTTTGGAATGGGTAAGATTCAGAAAGCAATTTAAACGCAGACCCTCTACTAAAAGTAAAAACAAGGCTATATTCATTCTCCGGAATGTTCAAGTAGTCCATAATCTTTGTTTTGATATCATGTTCAGGTGTACCTTTCTCAGCACCGCCATAAAGGGCATGATTGCCCAAATTCGCAGTAATCTCCGACAAAGTAAATGCAGAGGACTCCCAATTATTCTGAGTTTGAAGAAATGAAAACAGCCCAAAGCCACAGTAATCAAGGCATACCTTGGCACACCATTCAGCAAGGTGAGCATATTCATCCAATCTCAGCTGGTCAATCATCTCCGAGGATTGGAACTTGGGGTACATTGTGAGGAACTTGGTGAATGCTCCATTGAGGTCGGGAAGAGAGTCCTCGGAGCAGAAAATGCGCTCGGCAGCAAGTGCAGTGGCTCGTAAGAACTCCTTCTGAGCACGTAGCCTAGCCAAAGATCTCGACCTGCCAAAGCTCCCATCTTGGTTCTGGGACTCAGTATCAATGTCTTGAGATTTTACAAGAGACCCATCTTCAGAAGCCTCCTCAAGAGCCTCCCTCAGCTTGTTTTCCTGCAATTGCCGCAGAATTGATGGCTTCCTCTTAGCACCCTCACTCAAGCCAAAACTGCTTCTCCTCCTGGTCTTCTTCTTCTTCTTCTCCAAAAGTATGGCAGCACAATGGGATATAGGCTTCCATAGTGAAAGATGCATGAATGCCCCACTACCCACGACTAATCTGAGCAGTACCCACAAAGCCAAACAACAATACAGGCTCAACCCAGAACCAAAAACTTCATCTCATCTAACCTAGCCAAGGCAAAAAGGTTTAATCAGTTTAATTTCATAACCCCAGAAATAAAGCAAAAAGAAGGTTCTGTTTCTGGGTTTCTCAGAACCTTACTTGGTGGCACAAGCATTCAAAACTCAAACCTTTAGGCGTCCACTGAATAATAATACCAACTTTACTTTACACCTAAAACATTCAAAAACAGCAGAGAAGAAGAATCTTCATTAAGAGAGCTTTATTTATTTTTGTGATGAAATGAAGTAGACTTGGTCTAAAAGCATATGAAAGGAATGGAAGAAATAAAAGTGGAACATATCAGATTAGGATCAAACCTTTAATGCGATCAGAGAAGCCACCCTCCACTTTAGCTTGCTGCTTTCAATGGCACGTAATTGAAGTTTTAAACTTTCAATTCAAATTCATCAGCAACCACCCAGAAAGCTAAAATTATAAAACAAGAACCAGTTTTTTCTTCAAGACTCAACCCCACCAAAGATAACAAAACCCCAGATTGGAGGACATCTCATGAAGAAGAACCAAAACCCTCAAGACCAGGAACTTTTGCTGTGGAGAGAACTAATTAATTGATTAATACAAAAAATATCCAACAAAACAGAATCCCAATGAATTTTCCAGAGAAAACGCATTAGTACTTGTAACAGTCAATCAGAAAAGACCCCATCAACAAACCATACCATTAAATATAAAAATAAAAATAAAAAAAAGCTTTTTAGAGAAACCCAAGTGAGGAACAACACATAAACTCAAAGAGCATGGACTTGGAGAGTGAGGAGCTGAGAGAAGGAGGAGGAGAAGAAGCATAAAGCAGTAATGGCAATCTCTCCCACACCAACCGCTCCTTCCCTTTTCTCTCTCTGTTGGTGTTTTCAAGTAGGAAGGAGCAATAAAGGCAAATCCATTCCTCATTTACTACGGAAGATTGTTAATACAGACACAGCTCTGCATTGAATGCTCCTCTCTGCTTCTCTTTCTCTACCCTTCCCCACCATTATTACTCACTCCTGCTCTTTCAAATTCCTATTTTAACCCCTCCTCTCTCCCTGCCCGTTTATGCTTCGGGCACTGTGGAGGTTGCCCCTATTGGTCTTTTGGAAACTTACATTACCATGTACAGTGCCTCTTTTTATTATTAATCTCATGTTTCTTGCTTTTCATTTGTTGTGAATAAAAGATTCTTTCTTTAATGATTTCTAGCTATGCAGGTGAAGGTGGTGGATGATTGATTAGTCGCATTACCATCTTAATTGTGTTAATCAATGTTGTTGACAGAGCAAGAGCAGTGTTTTAAGATCGTAGCAAATTATTAGCTTAATCAGTGAGATGATATCTAATGGTAATTATTGTTGCATTAGATATTTGGTGGTTATTTTAGTTTTATGTTCATCCTAATATCATGTTTATGGTTAAATATTTGTTTTTCAAAAGTGAGTTGAATATCAAACTACAAAAGAACGATTTAATAAATTTTAATTTAATTTTAGAAACAGAGGATCGTGAGTTGAAAAATAAAACTATATGCCTTTTTTTATTTGTAACGATATTTAAAATTATGTATGAAGAGCAGTCGACAAGCACCAGTGGTCTATTTGTAAATTATTAGCTTAATCACTGAGATGATATCTAATGGTAATTATTGTTGCATTAGATATTTGGTGGTTATTTTAGTTTTATGTTCAACCTAATGTTTATGGTTAAATATTTGTTTTTCAAAAGTGAGTTGAATATCAAAGTACCAAAGAACGATTTAATAAATTTTAATTTAATTTTATAAACAGAGGATCGTGGGTTGAAGAATAAAACTATATGACTTTTCTTATTTGTAACGATATTTAAAATTATGTAAGAGAGTAGTAGACAAGCACCATGCCACAGTACAAACTTCGGTTTGATTCCCAGCTGGTGCATTGAGTTTTGCTTTTTACATATGGAATGCATGGAAGTGCTGAGGCCCACTCTGGTCAAATCCAGAGCCAGCCCATTAGGCCCTATAAAAACCCAAAGTTTTAAATTATTGAAGCTCAAAGTTGTTTAAAGCAAAATACATTTAAAATAAATCAAGGCACAAGCTCAACTATCATTCACCATTACTTGTATTCAAAGTATTGCAAGATAAAAATTAAATTTAAAGTTATTGCTTATAATTTGAATCTATTTGAACACAATATTGATAATCTACTACGCAATGAATATGACCAAAAACATCCTAAACATCAAAAATGCATTGTGAACATACAATCACCATCGAGC
>JAYMTP010006829.1:0-11649 GCA_036897365.1 Geranium brycei | reverse complement strand
GTTAGTTATCGATGCCTTGTCTGATTGCTTGATAGTCTTGATCATGATGTTAGTTCCTTAGGTTCTCGAATTCTTAACTTCCGACCAACCATCTATCATCCGCCCTCCATTGACTTAGCATCTAACCTAGTGTAGTTTAATCCTAATGTAGATGTAGTTGCTTGCTTAGTTGTAGTTTAAAAACTCTCCCTCTTGTGTAATTTACCTTTTAGAGTTGTGTCAGGAAAGAGAGCGTGAATTGCCCAATTATGAAACCCACATTTGGTCCCCAAGAGTTCGACCCGGTAAAGTCGGAAACTTACAAATTTACTTTATAGACGACCGTGCTCTGATGCGCGTTAGTTAGGGAAGGGGCGCGTGTCGAAGGGCGGCGGCCCGGCGCATCCAATTTCCGGGCATCAGTTCGATAACATCGTTAAGGGTAAGCACAATCCCTCATTGATCAATTCCGTTCCTTTAGGCTTTAACGGAAGCTATTCCAACAGGAATGACGTAGGAACATATTAATTGAGTAAAATTATTAAATCTATGACAATAAACTATCATACATTATAAATATTTTTATTATTCGTCGTCATTCGATTGTCTTTTTTTATAAACTCATCCATTTTTCCTAAAATTTTAATCTACCAGTAAATCCTCTCACTATATACTTGTATATTTTTTGGGACCTTTTGTGGTTAGGAGCCTTAAGCGGTGGCTTCACTCACTTAATGGTAGGGATGCCCCTTATCCCGACTTTAGAGTACTATTATTTTTGGACATGGGTGGCGAACCAAACTTTAAGGGAGAAAGTTTTCGCCAAATTTTTTAGAAGCTCGTTAACCATTTCAAGAAGGACACCATCATTATTCCTAGGCCCAAAGTGGTCGAAGTGGCATCCTTCCTGCATCGAGCACACATAATGATTTGCACACAGTGCAGCTTGTCTGGGATGTAATCCAAAATAAGGAGCTTGTCATATTTAATTTCAATTTCGAGATCATTCGGTGTGACGTGTTTGTGGTCACATTCAAAAGTGATGACCACACTCATCATTTTGAGTTCGATAACATCGTTAAGGGTAAGCACAAATCTCTCATTGATCAATTCTGTTTCTTTAGGCTTTAACGGAAGTTATTCCAACGGGAATGGCATAGGAACATATTAATTGAGTAAAAATATATAAATCTATAACAATAAACTATATATAATTTATCATACATTATAAATATTTTTATTATTCGTCGTCATCCAATTGTCTTTCTTATAAACTCATCCATTTTTCCTAAAAATTTAATCTATTAGTAAATCCTCTCATTATATACTTGTGTATTTTTGGGGACTTTTTTGGTTAGGGGCTTTAAGTGGTGGTTTCACTCGCTTAATCTTAATGGTAGGGATGCCCCTTATCCCGACTTTAGAGGAGAACCTCATCTTCAAATTTATGAGTGTCTCATCAATTATTTTAAGCATGGTGCTGCTATTAGTATTCCTAATTCTAGTGTCAAAGTTGTTGTCCTTCCTGCGCAGAGCAATCCTCAAGAATTGGGCACGGTGCAACTTACTTTCTATAAAGAAAATATAAAAAAAAACAACAAAGAATACAAGGAGGTCGATTTCAAGATTAGTCGTGATTCCATGTATCTGCTCGGATTCAAAAGCTGTCTTCACAAGCACTATTCTGAATTTAACAATGAGGTGAATGGCGTGCACAAAACCCTCTAGATTGCCGTTTCGAAACGTTAGGTTTCAACGAGAGGTATGCCTATGTGAATGGTGTAGGATATCATTAAATAACTTTCGAAATGACTTAATCCTCAATCGGTTCAATACGATAAATCATCCGAAAATTCTTTACAAGTACGACCCCATAAAAAAATAAAACGAAGGAGCACCGTGAAGTGGCAAAAGCACTAGTATATTGTATACAGTTACTATGCGAGATGCCTCGATTCACTACCATGATGAAGCATGTTGATGGCAGGTGGTTTGTGGACGAGGACCAAGGCTGTGAACTTACCGACTGCCTGATCTACCTCCAAAACAACTGGGGGAATATCTTAGAGGAGTTGCAATCTGATCCCCCAATTTTTATAGGGCACACAATCTGAGAATTGCGAAGAGACTTGACAAGAGAGCTGACCCTGAGAAGAAGGGAGGAAAATAGATAGAGAATTGTAAAAAACAGAAAGAGAAAGGAGAAAAAAAAAAGAAAAAGAAGCATTCAAAGGTAAGCCTTTTATTTGTTATATAAATAGAAAATAATACTATTTTGAGCCTTAATTTTTATAATTTAGAATTTCATTGACTTTTTTAGCCTAGTTACTTTTGTATGTTGACACGACTCAATCCTCCACTAGATGAACCTTAACCGTATTAACGGAAAGTAAGAATAATTGGTCGCAGCAAAAAGGGGCAAAAAGGAAAGTAAGTTTACAACCTCAAATATCAATCCTACAGGGAGATGCGGTCTATTAAAATACGGGCGCTAGGTTTACTAAGATGATCATTCGGGCAATGACAAAAATAATTTGAAAGGAGTTTTGAACCTTAAGCATATCTCAATCAACCAAAGATGCAAACTACCAAGCAAAACACTCAAGAGAAGTTGTCGAGCCCTCAAAGGATCGGGAAATAGATATCCGGAAATTATCAATGAGCTAAATATGGATCACATACTAACGTAGGTAGATATTAAGTACAAGATTTAATGCATTGAGAAAACAACGAATTGGATTCCCTAATCGATTCTAAGTCCCTAATTGATTTTAAGTTATATCTAACCCTTCGAATTATACATTCCCATCTCGATTAATAGCGGAAACATAATTAGAAACATTAAATCCTCCACACTACCTTAATTAGTTAGTGAAATTGAGTTCAGGATTAAAGTGTTGCAAAACAACAACTTGGATTCCCTAGTCAATTCTAAGTCGTATCCAATCATCCTAATTATGCATTCCCATCTCAATTGATGACGACAACATAATTAGAAACATTAATCCTTCACTCTACCCAATTAGCTCATGACAATTTCCATCTACTCATCCCCAATCTAGTGTTTAGCCTTCAAGTCCCATATCAGACTCAACAAACATATACAAATCCATCATTATATTTATCATAAGTCAACCTAAAGAGGTAATCTCACCACTATTTAAGTACAATCAAACAATCTAAATCCAATCAACAACTTCAATCTCAACTTAACAATATCAATAGTTATCATCGTTCAAATTCACAATCAAACTTCAATACCCAATACCCATTCTCTAATATATTAATCTAAGCTATAGGTAGAAATCACAATACCCACACTAAATGGTTGGATACAATTACATCATATCCCTAAATCTACCATTAAATCTTCCTCACCCTGTGCATAATGGGGTTCGAAACCCAGACCTCTCCATTAATAGTGTGAGGCTCAAACCGTAACGGTGTTCCCTTGGGGACATCATGAGCCATTATTAATTGTCATGACTCATTTCTTTATTATACATGTTATTTGATTTCCAATGCCAATAGGTTAATTGTTTATGACTTGATATTCAATTTCTCCATAAATGTATGAATTTTTAAATTTAATGTTTAGGATGGCATTTCTCATCATACTTTATCAAATAAAATTTATTTATTATTCAATGTTTAATTAAGTTTTATCTTTTGAATTGTTTATTTTAGTTTATTGTTGCCTAATTTAATTTTAAATGTTTACACATCGAGAATGAAGTATTTATTAGCATTGACAATGAAGCAATTTTGGATCGTTTTCAAAATATGACATGTCATAGAAATAAACTACCACCTCACCATCGCGTTAGATCTTGTGTCGAAAAATAGATATATGAATAATCACGTATGACTAAATTTAGTAAGGAAAGTTGCCCCCTTAAAATAATTTCTAGATCCGCCACTGTATACGCAGAGTCAGATTTCACATAACTATGCCTAACTATGTTTTTTGTTTCTATTGTACCCTAATTTGTTTTACTTTAGTAAACTAGGTTGCATAGTAAAAACCACATTCTTAGATGAAAATATAAAAATTAATTATGAGAATTAGATGAAAATATTGATGGTTTGTATTTGTGCTGACTTATTAATGGCAAATGTACTTATTGACACTTTGCTATTTATTTTTGTCTTTTGATATAAATATAAAAGTATTTTCGTATTTTTGTATCATTAAATCATTTAATAATTTCCTTTTCTAATTACAAGATTTAATTTACGTAATTATTATTTATTTTATTTCCTAATTTACGATTTCATGAATTCATTTTCACAAATTCAAGACTTACAAAAAAAGATTTCCTACTTCTTCTTTTTTTCGATTTTAAAATTTCATTTTTATTAGTAAATGATTTACACAAAAAAAATTATCGTTTCATGATTTCATGATTCTTGTTTCATTTTTATAATTACAAGATTTTATTTGTAAGATTGCGTGATTACACAAAATTTACGATTTCATGACTTTTTTGTCCGATTTCATGATTTTATTTGTACGATTACATAATTTACACCAAATTTACTATTTAATGATTTTAATTGTATGATTATTTTTTACTATTCCATGATCAATAATTTCATTTATTCGATTTTATGACTATATTTGTATGATTGCAAAATTTACACTAAAAAATGTATAATTTCAGTTTTACGATTTCATCTTCATGCATTATATGAACACGTTTCATTTATCTATGATGCCATGAAAAGCCAATTGTCATGAAATTGTAATATATGCCTCATTTTTATACCACAATATATAAACATGACCAGTATCATGCATGGAACATTATGAAATGTTATGAACATGAATAATGGATCAAGAATAAACCTATATGTTTAGTACTTAAAATTTTATATTGGTGCTGTATAAAAAAATAATTCATGAAATGGTATAAACATGATGTTAAAATAATGGATCAAAAAGCAGTACCATGCATGGAACAATATCAATGAATAATGAATATTTTCATAATAAAATATCAACGAATAATCTTATCGAACGAATGATGACGAGATCGACGTCAACTCCAATGATGACGAGATCGTAATCGAACAAATCAGGAGAGCTTCCGTCGACGGAGAGAGAAGCGTAGACAAGCATGTTGCGTGGCAGAGCGAGATGCCTTCGCGCCTAAGACTGCAAGATCGAAGGTTGATAGGATTGGAAGCGGTGGCAGCGGCGATCCGCTATCTAGGAGCAGTATCGAGGGTGGCGAGGAAGAGGGGGTCTCTTGGCCAAGAGGGCCGGCGCCGCCAAGGCTAGGGATGTGAGACGGCTACAAATAATTTTTTGAAACTAAAAGTATATTTTGTGAGGTATGAGTCATCAATTATAGAGTTTTATTTATGGAAATTGTTATATTTACCCATATACCCTTTTAACTATTATTTTATTTATTTCAACAATAAATAAATGAATTAATAAGAACCATTAACCACTATCATATCATCCTTAGGATGATAATGGTTTTTATATTCTTTTGTAATACATGGATTTTATTAGAATGCATTCCTAGTCAAATATGACAAAATCTATTAATATTTATTTTGAAAAGACAAAATTGTTCTTTATTATCTTTCAATTTTTTTTTAAAATAATGCCCTAATCATAATATTTAATACTTAATAAATATTGTCTTAAAGGAGACACCCAACAGTAAGAGTGGGGAGAGTTTTATGAGTAAATAGGTTTGAGGTAAAATTTAAAAATTATTATTTATTATAAGTTAATAATATATTAATATATATTAAAAGGTTATTAAAAAATTATTATATTATTTTTTGGAGTGAGGAATTTATGAAAGTGAAACAAAATAATCATTAGTGTACCACATATTCCAAAACATGCTTAGTTATATTAACGTTGGGCAATTCGCTTCAATATTATTAGACGACTAAAACAATGTCGCACCTAATGACATCAGAAATGGACGGCGGGACAAGCCTCGCTCCGAGGTCCCAACTAAAAATACACAAAATAACATTGGACAATTCATGGGTCACATAGTTACATCTACCACTGACAAAAACAATAGAAATATCAAAAGAACAAAGCGAAATAATGCCGCAACAGTCTTGGATGATGCCTTCGAGTTGGTTTCGGGGGTGAAGGTCATGGCATATGCAATCCACATCTCGTAAATAATCTGATTTTACAGTCACACCTGGCCAATTCTTAACTTTAGCCCAAGAGAAGATAGGGATTTCAGAATGCACACGGTCTCCACCTCCTTCGAGTGGAGGACCCCGTGAAACGTCCGCGAAAAAACCCTTAAAACGAAAGGTAAATAAGGCTGAATAAAATGAGAGGAAATGAATAGTCAAAGATTTCATAAAGACACGTTACAAATTAATGTACTCGAGTAATAAGAATAAAGTGCAGTTCAAGTGCATATTTGTAAGATTATGTATTTATCTTCTATCGAACTACGGACATAAATGTAATTATTATAAATACAGGGCTATATTTGTAATTACGACTTCTACGTATGCACGCTGTTGATGACTAAAATACCTGACGTGGCCAGATATTATTGGGTAAAATATCTAAAAAAACGTGGCAAGAAACATCAGCTACACATTAATTTACATTTTGGAACTCTCTTCGTCAATCTGAGTCCAATTTCCATAGCAGAGCAAAAACATCACCAACCTTGGCAGCAATGGCGATTCCGATCATGCGATCTCCTCTCATTATCTGCGCCATTGTAGCTCTCTTCTTCTGTGCATCAACCGTTCTCGCTTCCGTCTCCGAGGCTCCTTTCATTGTTGCTCACAAGAAGGTGAGCCTCACCAGGCTCAGCTCCGGCTCCGACCGGGTCTCCGTCTCTCTCGACGTCTACAACCGTGGATCTGTGTACGTTTTTTCCGATTCTTAGAAGATTTTATCGTTCTTTTTTCTTTTGTAATCGAAATACCCAGATAGAATTTCGTATGCGTTTTGCGTTAATCATGCTGTGGTTTGGATTCTCGAATTGGGTTTCTCAGTTTCTATTCGTTTTGTAGCTTTGAGTGGGTGTGTTCTTGGAATTGACACGGATTTTTCAGTTTTGCGTTGATTTGACGACTCTTGCTGGTAGATTTTTGAACGATTTTGTTTGTGGAATGAGCGTTTCTTGGTTTCATTATTGGGAAATCCAAGTATAAAGAGTTCTATGGAATCTGCGTTTTGGGAGGAAGATGTTATGATTTTCATAGGGACTGAATTGTTTGATCTTATTGATTTGAGTCTGGTTAGTTTTGTAATGAAAAATGGACTGTATGGAAATGGAAGTTGTTTGAAGTTTTGAAGTGCTTTGGGTTCTAAATGTTCCTACTTTTAGTAGGCGACCATTTGAATGAGAAACCTTGCATTATTATTCATATTTCATAGTCACGAGTTTGGAAGAGTGAGCTTATATCCCAAAGGAACGGCCTTGTCAAGTAACTTGTATGTATTGAACACATTGTTATGTAGTTTTGCTGAGGAACATTTTCCCGTTAGAAATGTGAAGACAGAATATGATATGAGTTATACATATACTTGGCTACTAGCAAAAAATGGTTGTTACTGAACTATTGCACGACTTGTATTTTATGGTTTTGTTATGTAGTATCTTATTTAACAACCGCTGAGGACAATGTCACTAAGTTCAAAAGGTAAAACATAATCGCAATGTCAGTTCAATGCAGCCACAAAACCCAATTATTGACATTTGACATTACTTTTTTTGTTTGCACAATTGTATGTCCAACTTGCTAACTCGTTTTGTGCAAGACAAATGTTGAATGCAGAATTGCTGCATATTTTCTTCATATCCATCCAATTTTTCCTGACTTCATGGTATGAATTTGTATTAGACCTCTGGTGGCCCAGTTTATCTAAGATGAAATTGGCTATTATTGTGGCATAGCAGCATCATATTCTGTTTTGGGTAGCTAAAAGTAGACATTATAATGAACTAATGACTTGATGTATTTGGACCTTACAGCACTGCTTATGATGTAACTCTCACTGATGATACTTGGGCCCAAGATGTCTTTAGTTTTGTCAGTAGTAACATTTCCAAGTCATGGGAGAGACTTGATGCGTAAGTTATACCGCCCCCTATAAGCATTTATCATACTGTACGCCTTTATTATTTTAGTTTGTAAACAAGACCATTGGATCTACTGTAGTGGCGCTATTGTTTCCCACTCATTTGAGTTAGAGTCCAAGGTGAAGAGCGTGTTCTATGGAGCACCTGCTGTTGTTACATTCCGCATCCCGACAAAGGCTGCTCTTCAGGTCAGTTGTCTTAGATGCTGTCAGTGGTCTTGTCTTTAAAAACTACTCGCTATCTCTTGATTGTCAAATCTGGTGTCTTCAGGTGGCATATTCAACCCCAATTATTCCTCTAGATCTCCAGGCTGAGAGAATTCCGGAGAAGAAGTTCGAATTGGTATTTTTCTCTCCTTTTCATTCTTTGGGAACACATTATTTTTACGCATTACCTTTTTCCTAAACGTTTTCTGATTGTCTTTTCATACATATCCTATACTAACCATAAACCTTGCTTCTTTTGCCATGTAATCATCTTTTGTGACTGCCCAAATATCTCAGGCAAAGGTGAGAATTATCCTAATTTCAGTCAAGTTTAGTTGACATTAAGAAATAAGAATGCTTGTGCTTCTTCATTTGCCTATTTCATAATAATTACTCCCTCCGTTCCAAAATAAGTATCAGACTTCTATAAAATTTAGACTCCCTCATAAGTGTCCGCTCTCCTTTTGAGGAGAGTTATACATGGATTACTAATAGTGTTTTTATATTAGTTGGTTATGACCACATTTGCATCTTAACAAGTGAGGCACGTAATAAAGTGAAGTATTAACTCCAAATTTTAATTGTTGCTTGAAATCAAATATGCCACTTATTTAAAAATAGAGGGAGTATATGAGAGAGAGGCTTGGTAAGAAGGGTTAGGGAATGCCATGAAGCTTTGGTGTTAAACCTACAAATTCCTTGCAACTTCTTGTGTATGATCTCTTACGTGAAGAATGAGATGTTTTCATGTTATACCCGTAGTTTGGATATTTTTCAAAGTTGAAATTCATAACCCTGTACAATAGATTGAAACTTGTCACTTACTCTTTATATTGCTTATGCTGAGCTTGAGTTAGGACTGATCGGAATGCTCCTAGTCCTATACATCACATAATAGGTTCATTGCAGCAGGATGCATCTGTACTATCATGGCATTGTTATGCATCAGCACAAATAAAACTTATGAATGGAAATTTATTCACAGAAAATGTTCCCTAATCCATTTATTCTATGTGCAGAAGCTGTTGGGGAGATATGGACCTCAGATTTCAGTCATCTCCATCATCGCTCTGTTTGTGCACCTTGTTGCGAGCCCATCAAAGTCAAGTGCTGCTAAGGGAAGCAAGAAGCGACGATGAGCTATGGATCATTTACCAAAGCTGACTTCGGCTTTGCGTTTCTCATTTTAGTTCACAGCGCCTCAATCATCCGACGCACCCCTTTGGTCGAGCTTAGTAGCTTTTTAACTGGATCCAACCTTTCAATCATAACATTTATTTTGCTTCTTTACTAGTACAACTTCTTAGTTTACATTCTCATGTTAGAAGAATTTACTGAGATGTACACACATCAATCCATTTCTACTTTGATTGAGATAAAAGTGTCACAAAATATTCAGTTTAAACATTCCTCAAGCTGAGCTCAAGTCAAGAGGTTTTGCCAAATTGGGATATTAAATGGGCCTACTATTATCCGAAATGGGGCAATTTAAATGGGCCTAACATAATTCGAAGTGGGCCAACTTTTATATCTGGAAGACTCGAACAGAGAGAAAAATAATAAATCCGATTAAATACAGGAGACAAATAATTGTTTTTAGGGGTATAAATAGAGGGAAAATAAAAAGAATGAGAAGTGAAAATGGAAAAATAAAACTGAAAGACAGACTGGGATTGGTCAAATTCAATCGTCTCTCTCTCTAATTCGCGAGAGAGCATTTTGAATCTCTGATCTGTGATTTTTCTCTTCTCTTCTCTGTTCGTGACTGTGGAGTCACAGCTCTTTCTTCGTCTCGTCCAAGAACAACAGATCGGGAAGATTCACAGAAACACAGTAGCGAAATGATTACCATACCGTATCTGACCGCTCTGACGACGTACTTCAGCTACGGCTTGCTCTTCGCCTTTGGCCAATTCCGCGACTTCTTCAGGAAAATCATCGATTGGTGGCACCGAAGCAATCTCCAGGTTCGTTCTCTTCTGTTGTTCGCTGCAAATATCGGTACATGAATATGTGTAATGGAGATTCATTCATTTGGATGTGTTTTGTAGGGATACGCGCCTATCTGCTTGGGGCTGGAGGATTTCTACATTCGCCGACTGTATCTTCGCATTCAGGTAGCTGTTTTTTGTTTGTTTGTTGATATTGCCTGCTTTGTTCTGAATTGGAATGCAATAAATTCTCATTTCGAATCATTAAGTTCATGTGAAAATGCTTCCTATTGGGGAATTATGCTAATTTTTTTAGACAATTCAACTTTATTTTTACTAGGAGATTATGCTCCTGGTGAATTTGGAACTTTCTCAATCTGATTGCCAGCTGATCTGGCAATGGAAGCGATTCCTTGCCTGCCATTAGCTTTGGTTTTCCATTTAATGGGAGACTTTTCACTTAGCTTAATCTAAACGGAACCAGTAATTTTTGTGCCTATGCCATCCTTTCCTTTTTCTTTTCCTTCAATATATCTCTTCAAAATTTATAAATGAATGAAATATGTATCTTTTACATTATCGTTAGGCCCCGCCATAGTGTTAAAGTTAGTACTTTTGGGATTAATTCATTCCTTATTGTATATCATATATTTATCACTAAAACCTTAAAGTTTATATCAAAATTCAGGATATACAAGTCGTTTAATTCTTTTATCCCAAAAGAAACTTACAGGGCATAAACAAAACGTAACAACTAGTATAGTATTGTTTTGTAGTTATTAATAATAATTAGCTATCATTCTCGGAAGTATATCTGAATCTCTTGTTATATTGTGTCAAGAGCTTCCATATCAGAGTCCATTTTTCTTACTGCACAATGACACGCTTCCAAGTTGTTGATAACATGGCTGCACTCCAAGTTTCACTGTCGGATGAATCCAATATTGAAGCTGATATACACACATCTTACTCTCTACAGGACTGTTTCGGGCGGCCAATATCAAGTGCTCCAGATGCTTGGTTTGATGTGGTTGAGCGTCACTCTAATGACCATAACAAGACGCTTAAGTGAGTACAATGTTATGCATTTGGAAGCTTTTGGCTGAAATACATCATTAACTCTGTTCATTTTTCTTTTTCTGTATCCTATCCTTTGTCTTTTCTTCTTTAAATCATTTTCTTATATTGATGTGTAGTATGCAAAACATGAAGAGAGATCGGAATCATATCAGTCAATGAAATTGAAGTATTAAAAATATGGTTGAAAAGTACTGTTGCATTTGAACTTATCTCGATGTGATTCTTCTTCTGTGCAGGCGAACTGATAAGGTAACTAGGTGCCTCAACCTTGGATCGTATAATTATCTTGGTTTCGCTGCTAAAGATGAGTATTGCACTCCTCGTGCTATTGAGTCATTGAAGAAGTGGTCTCCA
>JAYMTP010006828.1:0-11650 GCA_036897365.1 Geranium brycei | reverse complement strand
TAGCTCATGCTCTATTTTTGGCGATTTTTTGGGGAGCTCTCCTATGAGCTCCGGTCTTCTGGTTTCTGTCTCAGCCTAACCACGAGGTGCGTTCTGGAGCTCGTACAACTATTTCGAGTTGGGATTGCACTCGTTTTTTCCTCAGTCTTAGAGGCTTTGTTTTCTGGTCCTACCTCCGGCGACATAGGGGCCTCTGTTTTCTGTCTCAGGCCGAGCTCCAGTCTCTCTCTCCTCTCTCCAAATTTTTCTGACAACACTGACGTCTTCCTGGTATGTTCACATGTGAGTTCAAAGTCCCACGTCGGAAGAAGAGTATTGAGTATAAGGAGGGTTTATATACACATTGTATCCTAGACCCACTAGGCTAGTCTTTTGGGTAAAGCTGGGCTCAGATATGTGTATGATTTCCTGGGTGCTCCTCCTAGGTAAGGCCCGGATCTCCCCAACAGTGATATCAGAGCCTTGGTTCGGTATACTCTCTTGGTTAAGTGGGCCAAATACTCCTATAGCTGGTAAGTCCAGGACCATGATCGCGTCTTTTCATGGTGAGGCTCAAGATAAAGTATGTGGGCTTAGAGGGAGCTAGGTGCCAGCCCGATATGATGAGACTCAATGTGGAGGGGGAGATTGTGTATGAACTTTCTGCTTCTCCTAGGTAAGGCCCGGATCTCCCCAACACTTCCGACCTCGGTTCTGTCCCTCTGCCCGCATCTGGTCGCGCTGGCTTGCTCGTCAACGGCGTCCCTTTCTGACATGGGAGCGTCCTTTTTCTCGTCCTGGGATATGCAACATGTTTGTCCTTTTCCTTATTTGGTTAATATGCAATGGCACATTTTTGAAAATTGAGAAGGTAATAGAGGGCATTTTGGACTTTTCATTTGTGAGTTAAAGAGTTCAGTGAAATTTGAGTTAGTATATAAGTGAAGTTTTCCCTTAAAACTAAAACATAAACTAAATTTAAGTTATCGTAAAAATGATGTATTGTGAGGTTAAGACGGTGAACAAAACACCGCTTAACATTTCAATTAATGGTGTCGGTTCCTCAGAAGATCGAGCGAGCGAGCGAAATTGGATCCGTACACCATCGACTACTCTCATCGAAACCCTAGAAAAATCCACGATCGAAGATCGAAGATCGGTTCAGTTCTGTTCCTGTTAATGGCATTGCTCGATGTGGTTTTCGATTGTTTGTAGGGTTTCAGATCTCACAGTCCTGGATTCTGCAGGTTGTTTTTGACGGAATTTGAGTTGCTTCAGATTTTGAGGTGCGTGGTTTTTTTTCTTTCTTTTGGTGCATTGGTTCTTCTGGTGATGTTGAGTGGCTTGATTGGTGCTGTTTTTGGATATAACTCGTTTAGGCGGTGCTCAGATGCAGATTTTTCACATTTTTTGGATTCTGCAGGTTGTTTTGACAGAGTTTGAGTTGCTTCTGGTTTTGAGGTGCGTGGTTTTTTCATTCTTTTGGTGCATTGGTTCTTCTGGTGATGTTGATTGGCTTGACTGGTGCAATTTTTGGATATTAGTCGTTTGGGTGATGCTCAGAGGTGGACATTTCACATGTTTTGGATTCTTCAGGTTGATTTTGAAGTTTCTGGGAATTTGAGTTGCTTCTGGTCTTGTTTCTCACGTAATTTTGTGGTGCGGGTTTTTTTTTGGTGATGCAATGTAGCTTGGTTTGATTAGTTCCATTTTTGTGTGTTACTCGTTTAGTTGATGCTCAGAGGCAGATATAGTTGCATTTAAGATTATGTGATTGAGCTGAAGTAGTTTATGGTTTGAGTGTAGAGTGGGTTTTGATTGGGAGGAATGTTTGAGGAATAGAAGAATGTGTTAACCAATGACAGCAGGAGGTCGCACGAGGCAAGCGTAGTGTTGTTATTTATTTTTGTTTCTTATAGAATTGGAGGGTAATTGTTTGCTTGCTGAAATGTAGTCTAAGCAATGTGGGTGAAGGTTCGAGATCTGACGACAAAGCTCCTAAAATCAATTGGGTGCAGCATGTGGATGCCCATCGGAATTTCTTGAATCAAAATAAGTTTATGAGCTCAAATTTCCTTTTCTCTTTACCAACACAAAAATCTGTGCCAGAAGGAGCAATGTCTGCAAGGTAATTTAGTATTATGTATATGCTGGGTAGTGGGTATGTGCTGTTCTTTGATTGACATTTGGGTGTACAGTTCCAAGTATATTGGAAATCTTGATTTATCACGGTAGAAAGTGCATTACCAACTGCGCTGAATCTTACTTAGAAATGTAGAATTGAATCTGGATCAGAGATATCTGATTTCTATCTCTTGTTTTGTTCGCTTACATTTTTCAGTGACAATTCCAGTTTTTTTTGTCTCCCTTGCATTGATATATTATTTCTTTGTTTCGGAATACAACCTTAATTTACTCAACACTATTGACTTGGGTTGCCATAGAACAAATGAATATCTGTCAGACTAAAGGATTGTTCTGCTAACAATGACATTTCCAATTTCCCATAGGTTATTAACCTGTCAGATTCAGAATTTTACGAGGCAGCAGAATTCACAATCAGAAAAGGTAAAATGAGTAGACTATCGAAGATCCTCAATGAAATATCCTGTTTATGAGGTTATTTTTCTGCTTAGAGATTAAAGGATCACTAATTCTCTTTTAAGATAAAGTTAATAAAATCATTCTTTAATTATGGGATTCATAGGTATGACTTTTTTATACACTAAATAAATTGAATCAGATTTGGTAATCACTTTGATTGTAAAATATTTGGCAGGCGTGGCAGATCCTTTCCAATTTGAAGGTGTCAAGCAGGAACTACATCAAACCTGGCAAAACTGTTACAGTTAATAATATTGGTGCTGACTTTTCCAATGGTGTCAAAAGAACTACCTTACAAAGCTCATGTAACACACACAGATATTCTGAACGTTTGCAAGAACATCAAGGCTTCAGTAAAGCCAATGCTAGCCATAATGAATATGCACCTCAGAATGATAATTTATTTCCATTGGGTAGTAACAGGGCCACAGAAGCTGGAAATAATCTGGGGGTCTGGAATGAGCTTAAACACTCAGTGGCCAATAGTTCTCATCCTCAGAATGATCATACCCAGGACATAAACAAGTCCAGACAAGTTTGGTCGACTGACATAGATGATGAAGTACTTGAGGTAATTCACATCTTGGTTTAGGTTAGTGCATATCAAGTTATGATTCTTTGAAATCATCTAAATATTCAGGAGATGAAGTTCATGAGCTCTGAATGAATGCTGTGTGATTAACTTGGAGTATTTGGAACTAAGTTAGTGATCTGTTAATAAAATAGAAGTTGTCCAATTCTTGAATTTGAGTTTGAGCTCACATGTAATTTTTATCACAGAATAGTAATTATTTAGTACACTTAAACATTAATGGAGAAGTTAAGCCATCAATGCTAATTTAGATTGCTGATATAATATCATAGCTTGCTCTTAGCTAGACAAATTTAATATTTGAAATTCATACCATCCTAATTTGTTTATTAGGTAATAACTCACTTACAATTGTCTTTCCACATGATAAATTTGGGTTTTAGAACATTGATGTGGACCAAATACTTATGGAACACTATCAGTCAACTTCCACACCTCAACCGACATTATCTAAGCTCCCACCCATTACTCCTATTATGGACAAGAACAATTTTGCAAGACAAGAGGAGAGTTATTTGCCGCCAGAATTATGCTCAAATTGCAGTCATGGTCTCAAGGCATGTATATTCTTTCTTTTCAATAACAACGACGTTTCCTCTTTTAATTTTTCCCAAACTGTTGTGATGGTATCCCATTCTGCTGTTTGCTTGTTAAGCCTGTTTCTTTAACATAATGCAGCTAGGACATTGCCCAGAACCAGCATATCATGTACAAGAAATGAAGGACATGCTAATTTCCATATCAAATGAACTTCTTGACAATGTTGATACCTTGTGCCCTGCACAGATAGAGAAGCTTCGTGTTGAAAGGTTTATGCCCTTGGTTCTCTTTCCCCATACCCAGCAAAGAAAAAACAGTATTGATTTTGCCATTAGAAATTTTTTCTCATGTGTATTTGGTTCAGTAATAAATTAAGAAACCAAATATGCAATGACTTACCAATAGTGCAGATTGAATCATATTGCTTCTTGGCATCCTAGTTGCATTGTTTTCATTTTTCCGTGTTCTCTTTTCTCAGCATACTTTTAAGTGGTGCAAAGCAAAAAAAACTTTTAATCTTCTTCTCTCAAACTCGTGTGTATTTTATTGTTAGGTTACAGTTAAATAAACAAATTCAGCTGCTTGAGAGTAACCTTTATCCCACTTCAGCTGACGAGGAAAGGAAACTGACACACGTTTCTGCATCCACAACAACTCCCATGTCTTCCCAGTCTGCAACTCCGCAAACAGCTACATACAGGACAGATCCCATTAGATTTGATGCTCAGGTTCATTTACATAATGAGCAAGCTGGATTTGAACAATGGAACACGTCATCTGTTTCATTCTCATCTGTAGACAATTGTGGTGTTTCGTCTGGTCCTGTGGAAAGAGAACAGTACATACCCAAGTTTGCTGAAGTAAATTACATTGAGGGTTCTAATGATAAAAAGTGGAGTTTGGGGAATTTCCCTTGGACAAAAAAGTTGGAGGTGCTTATCTGGATTTGTATTGATACTTTACTTGTTTTGCCTTCCCTTCTGATTCTTGTTTGCTGGGTTCTTTCAGGCGAGCAACAAGAAAGTATTTGGAAATCATTCTTTCCGGCCTAACCAAAGAGAGGTCATTAATGCTACAATGAGTGGATACGATGTCTTTGTTTTAATGCCAACAGGTGGTGGAAAAAGTCTGACATATCAGGTAGACCCTAATCACTTACTGTGTTTCACTGATTCTTCAGTACTATGGTTCTGTTTGTAAATTTCACTATCACCATTTTGATGTACACTTTGAACTCAAACTAAAAGATGGCAACAATGTGTTGGAAGAAAGATAACTGAAGTATTAAATTGAAATGAAAACATTGCAAAATATTATAACTGAAATGACTACAACTTTCTCTTACACAACTATATGCTCTTTTCTAGTCCAAGTAGGTAGTTAAAGTCAATATGGATTCTCTTTGGGAATGAATAGGACCATAAAGAGAGGTGCAATGAAATAGTCATGACATGAAAATACACCGTGAGGTTGATTCTTCTATAGGGGTGCTAATGTATTAGAAACAAAACATATTTATTGTTTCCCTGTACCTAATTACTAGTAGATTATCATCATATTGTTTTTATATAGTTCTGTCATATTGATTGCTGGTCATATTCCACTACAATTTATTGAAGACATAATTTCTTGGCCCAGTTTCTCAACTGAACGACTTATGGTCGGAGTATTATTTTTCCTGCATATACTTTGCAGTTTTGGATGCCCTTGGATTCTATTAATAGGAACTAAAACTGCTATGTCACACTTTGAAGTTTTGTTCTGTTGCAGCTACCTGCTCTTGTTTGCCCGGGAATAACGTTGGTAATCTCTCCCCTCGTGTCACTTATCCAAGACCAAATAATGCATCTATTGCAGGTTACATTTGCTGTATTTGAACTTTTTTTTCTTGATTGTTTTATAGTTTTCCTGCCCTTATATTGTTATGGTGAATTCAACTACTGTCCAACCCCTTTTGGTTGTATTATAGGCAAACATACCCGCTGCTTACTTGAGTGCCAATATGGAGTGGACTGAACAACAGGATATTCTTAGAGAAATAAGTTCTGATTGTTGTAGATACAAGATGTTATATGTCACACCAGAGAAAGTTGCCAAGTGAGCTTAAGTGTTTATTCTCTGCATCAACTTAAGTGTTCTGGTGTTTTATTGTTTATGCAACATTAACTGTTTATCAGTGTACACTGGTAATATAAAGGACCATTCTAATCTTAGATTAGATGTGGTGCTAAACATTTTGACACTTAACCATGATAATTGTAGGAGTGATGTTCTGTTGCGTCACTTGGAAAGTTTACATGCTCGTGAATCTCTAGCCAGGATAGTTATTGATGAAGCTCATTGTGTTAGCCAATGGGGCCATGATTTTAGACCAGATTATCAGGTTTGAATTAAAATAATAAAGTTCATGCTCCAGAAAATGTACATTTTTGTTGACTAATCTGAATGCGAACTTTCCAGGGTCTTGGCATCTTGAAACAGAAGTTTCCAAATACCCCAGTGTTAGCTTTAACCGCCACCGCAACTACTAGTGTAAAAGAAGATGTAGTACGGGCTCTTGGTCTTGTTAACTGCGTTATTTTCCGCCAAAGTTTCAACCGTCCAAACTTAACGTAAGTATTGGAAGTATTGAATGAAGATTAAATATTACAAATTGCTATGGCATTAAATGCAAAATTTTCAGGTATTCTGTCATCCCCAAGACAAATAAGTGTCTAGAGGACATTGACAAATTCATTAAGGATAACCATTTTGATGAGTGTGGAATTATATATTGTCTTTCAAGAATGGACTGTGAAAAAGTTGCTGAGAAGTTACGGGTTTGTTATTCTTCTTCTTCTTCATTTGCATATTTTGGTAGTTAGTAGTTATTTGATCACATGTACATAATCTTTTTCCTTTTACCTGCAAAAGAACAATTACTTCGTTCTTTTATCATTTTTCTTGCTTTAGTAAAAGTGTGTGATTTTTTACATGTACATATTCCTACAAATTATGTCTCTAACACGGTCCACTTTTTCCCAAGGGATGTGGACATAAAGCAACATTTTATCATGGTAGCATGGACCCGGCTAAACGCTCTTTTATTCAGAAGCAATGGAGCAAAGATGAAATAAACATAATTTGTGCTACGGTTGCATTTGGAATGGGTAAATTAATTTAATTTCACTAGGTTCATTGATAGACTACATAAAACCATATACTAACACAGTTATTTCAGGCATCAACAAACCAGATGTGCGGTTTGTAATTCATCATTCTCTTCCAAAATCTATTGAAGGCTACCATCAGGTTATTCATCACATTGCTTTTATAAAAATATGATTTTCCTCTGAATTCGTTTATATTCTGTTTCAACAATTGTGGATTGTGGTGCACAACACTTTTGGAATACCTAATCTCAGCTTGTTATGGTGTTATAGGAGTGTGGTCGGGCAGGTAGAGACGGCCAACGCTCATCTTGTGTGTTGTATTACAACTACAGTGACTATGTAAGTTTTAATTGTATCTGTGGTTTACCACAATTATTTTGATCATGAAGATCTTGCCCACCATCCTCTTGATGTTTTGTTTCTTTTCCGTGGTTATGCTATTTTGCTTCTTGTTTTTCAGTTACGAATCAAGCATATGCTTAGCCTGGGAGTAATAGAGCAAAGTCCATTAACCTTCAGTCGAGCCTATCCAGCAAATACTGGGAGGATAGTCGAGACAAATACTGAAAATCTCTTGCGTATGGTAATTTAATATAAACTCGCTGTTGTTAGTTGCTGTTAATAGGAATTAGGAAGCACGGATGTGCACACATCCATCAAGATGAGTTTCGCCTTTTCAGAAAAAAATAACCTAAGCACATGACATGTTGCGATAAACCATCTGTCTTGGGCCTAATTCAGGCTCCCCCAAGACATGCTGTACTGTACTTTTAAGTATCTTCGCTTATAGACTATTATTGTAATCTTGTACAATAACTAGTGTTCTAATTTGATGTTTTTAATGGTGCAGGTGAGTTATTGTGAAAATGATGTTGATTGTCGACGCTTCTTACAGCTTGTTCATTTTGGAGAAAAATTTGATTCTGGCAACTGTAAAAGGACATGTGATAATTGTTCAAAAGTCAAAAGCTTTACCGAGAAGGATGTCACAGAGATCGCAAAACAATTGGTTTGACACATCATTTCTAGATTATCCTCATGTTTTTGTACAACCATATTACTAGTGGTTTTCATCAGCTGTGAATTCACAGTAGCTTCATAATGTCTTGCTTAGGTTGAATTGGTGAAGTTGACAAGGCAGCAGTGTTCATCGTCTCATATTTTAGAAGTCTACCGGGGTTCTTTAAGTCAGATGGTATGCCTAACTATGGAATGATGCACATCACTTTCTCTTGCCATGCTTGTTTCTGTTTAAATTTCATATTAATGATTTAGGTCAAGAAACAAAAACACGAGACTCTGGGCCTCCATGGAGCTGGCAAACAATTAGGCAAGAGTGAAGCCTCCCGTGTATTGCGCCATCTAGTTACAGAAGATTACCTCTTGGAGGAAGTCAAGAAAAGTGATCTTTATGGATCTGTTTCATCAGTACTAAAGGTTCTCACTTCATCCCTCACTTTTTTTCCATATTCAATTGATGTAAAGTTTATTTTTGTTTTCTTTCCATCTTTATGCCTGTGAAAATTGCTCGTTTTGTTTTGTTTTCAGGTGAATGAATCAAAGGCTAACACCCTCTCCTTTGGCGGGCAGAAGATCATTCTGAGGTTCAGCTTTGATTCATCCTATTCTTTGTTCATTACTAATTACTGCATCTTACTTTTTTATACCCTTGAAATCTATTTAAAACATCTGTCTCAGATGCTTTGCTTGGAAAACCCATTTCATAAGTAACTAATTTCAAATAACTGGTAATTTTTTTCCAGTGTCTACTGAAATTGTTTTGGTAAACCTCTGAACCATTGATTTAAACACGTAGGTCGAGCCACCTGCATGATCCTTCATATATTACTAGATCCTTAGAAAAAGTCCTCAAGTGCATCACAAATACACGCTGACGCAGTTGCATGTACATTTTAGGATAATGGCAAAAAGGTGCTATGGACTATGACACTTTTGGAAGAGGGTGTTGTGTGTTTTGTTAATGACAAAAATGTGTAGTAAACTTTGTTTTTTCGTGCAAAATGTATGTATTTGTTTGAGAAATAACGAAAATGCCACTGGAACTAAGAATCAAAATTTGTAAACTTAAATTTTCTAAGTTTAAATTTTCTGTTTTTATCTTTATAAATAGTAGAGCTTTAAAAGTTATTTTTTGTTTTAAAAACTAATTCTTAATTTCAGGGGTTATTTTGTTATTTTAATAAAAAAATACATACAATTTGCACGAATAAATAAAGTCCATGATACATTTTTGTCATTAACAAAGTACACAACACCTTCTTGCAAAATTGATACAATAGAGAGCACATTTCTGCTATTTTCCCTACATTTATTGTCTGATAGTTTCCACAACCTGTTTGGATGGTTTGAACTGGAATTTAACCCTGAACTTCAATATTTATGATATTGAACATAGAATTTGAAGAAAGCTACCAATTTGACTCAGTGAAAATCAATTTCTATGACCTTATTTATCCTCGCAATTGTTTTGTACAATACATGTTGGATCTAATAATCAGTTTACTCTTCCTTGTAGATTCCCTTCCTCGGTGAAAGCATCTAAACCGAGCAAAACTGAAGCAACTCCAGCCAAAGGCGCCTTTAGGAAACTTAGTCCTCCTCGAAATGACACCCCTGCCCAACCTCTATCTGAAGTAGACTTGGTACACTGACCTGCAATCCTCAGCTTCTTCCTTTTTATTCTTGCAGTTTAAATAATCTCCATATCATATGTATGTATATTTTACTACAGAATCTTGCTGCTAAACTGTACCCTTCTCTGCGAAAGCTCCGAACAAATCTTCTTAAAGAAGCTCCAGAAGGGGTTATGGCATACCACATATTTAGGTCAGTTCCCAGCCATTATCATTATCCTATTGTTCGTTCCTCGTAATGTTATTATAGCAGGACAAAAATTAATAGCCAAATTTACGTTTTCAATGAAATGTCCTGATTACTTGCTGCATTTCCTCGATCCAGTAACGCTGTGCTGCAGAATATCAGCAAAAGAATTCCCAGAACAAAGGCTGAACTCCTCGACATCAATGGCATCGGAAGGTAAGTTCTAATCTTTTTGTCATCCTTACAAGGCTATTACATGTGAAAGTAGTCGTACTCGAGAACTACAGTTCAACCTTATTAGTCGGGTTTGTTCATTCCCTTTATATATACACCACATTCTTTTCGGAAAAAAAAATCCATACACCTCTTTACGTGCGGGCATTCTTCAACCTCACTTCCCCTCACGTGGGTCAAAAATGATTGTGTTTAGAATGAACTGCCAAATAAACTTGCTCTGATGTACTGTAAAAAATGTCTTGTCGAGATTCACAACTAAAATGCCAACCACATGACTTAAATTTGACATTTTTTCAAATTATTTCCATGAGTTTAATATAGGAAAAATGGCAAAAGTTTGTTGTATACTATTAAACTTTTGCAAGAGGGGAATGTGTACTTTGTTAATTGATCTTTTGCTTCATTTTTGCCATTAACAAAGTACACAACGCCATCTCGTAAAAATGTGATAGTATACAACAGGTTTTTGCCATTTTCCCTTTAATATATCTCAACATTACTTTGTCACAATTTTTATTGGCTGAAGTCAGAAAGATTCCTATATGTTGGTTACTTGACACTCAAGTCACATGGCTTAAATTAGGGCCAAGGTGAGCAAATATGGTGACCGGGTACTTGAAACCATTGAATCAACCATCAAAGAATACCACAAGACAGACAAAAGCAACACCAGCAGCAATGACACCTCTGATTCCATGAAAAGGAGAAGGGACGATGAGAACACGAATCCAACTATAAACTTGGAAGAAGAAGGTGATGATTTCAGCAGAAGCACTGGTCGGTCAAAGAGACAAACCAAGAACCAGAACCAAATTTCTCAGGTTTGTGGTTTCGTGGATCCAGAGCCGGATTGTTACTACCAATGCTTAGACGATGATCTGGATTTTGATGGCGGAATCAGCTGACCGCCAAGTTATTGATTCAGAGCTCTACATTCTTCGGGGTCTTCAAGCTCTGGTGAAGGTAACTATAGGAACATAAATATGTTTAGAAAATATTAATTCAATAGAAAAATACCCTCAGAAAAATTCAAGTTGGGATGATTTAAGAGATGGAATGGGAAATTTTCAGGTGGGTCATATTGTTGTTAGAACTGGTGTTTTGCTTCATTTTTAGTGTTAAAGTGTACAGTTTTGTATTAAAAATTTATTTGCTTCTTTTGCATGGAACCTTATAGCTACATATTCTCATACCTTGGTTTAATATATATTATGAGAATCACGATTTCAGTATTGGTTGTATTGTTCAAAAATGGTTCGAGAATGGTATTTAAATTGTTTTTTTGTTTAGGTTAATATTTAAAGTATCGATGTTATCTAGTTTTGGTAGTAGCAGGACCGAGTTCAGGTACGGTCATGACATGTATAATTTTGAGGAATATTTTAATAAACATTTAAAAATTTGAGTAAACATATTTATAAATACATTTCGAGATAGTTCACCCCTAATTGGAACATAGAATAAAGGGTAAAAGACACAAAACCACAACCAAAAATCACCAAAAGACACTTAACTACCCCATTTTTCAAAATGGACAGTGAGCTACACCCAAAGATTATAATACCTACCGTTAAAATTTTGGATGGAATTTGTTAAAATTTTAAGTAAAAAGACGAAAATGCCCTTGTCCAGACTTCAAATTTTCAAAATCATGTCATTGTGAGGATTTTGGTTGTTTCTTGGCTCAACCTTCACCGACCTCATC
>JAYMTP010006827.1:0-11651 GCA_036897365.1 Geranium brycei | reverse complement strand
CAACCAGATCTGGGTCTGAACAAAACCATATCTGTCCGAACCTGTCCCTCCTTCCCACGAGTTTCTCATCTCCACCGCACAATTACAGTCAGGGTACTAAAAAGAGAAAAAAATAGTTAGGTGTATAAAAATGTCATGTTCCCGTAAGTAAATTATTGAAAAAAGTTTTATTTAAAAAACTTAATATTGACATATACTGACCAACCATTTCTGACAAATATGACTTCTTATGTTCAAAACAATATACCTTCAGTTTTCAACATACTTGTGTACTGAATACCTACTTTATTTTTCTTTTTATGTGTCCACAATGAAGCAAATTATGCTTGTTGCAATTAAATTCCCAACAAACTTCATCAACCTAAAACCATTAATATATAATCCTTCCTCTCCAAGTACTTGACACCAAAAACATTCACACCACCCCCACCCACCTTCCCAAGACCATATTTTCAATAACCTTAAATTGATTCAAACACCAAATTTTAATAAATAAAAAAACATGGCTCATAGTGATCCCATGATTTCTTGGTTCTTGCTCTGCATCAACCTCCTCCAAGTACTCTGCATCAGTGCTAGAGTTCCTGGCATTATAGTGTTTGGAGACTCATCCGTGGATTCTGGGAACAACAACCAAATCTCCACCATGCTCAAGAGCAACTTTCAGCCTTACGGCCGCGACTTTCTTGGAGGACAGGCCACCGGGAGGTTCTCGAATGGCCGGATTCCGACTGACTTCATATCGGAGGCTTTTGGGGTGAAGCCTCTTGTTCCGGCCTACTTGGATCCATCTTATGGTATCAAAGATTTTGCTACTGGGGTTTGTTTTGCCTCTGCTGGAACTGGTTATGACAATGCTACTTCTGATGTACTGGTAAGTCACATTTTCCCCAACATTTTGCATTCAAGAATTATAAACTTTTTCTTACTAGTTTTGAATTAATGCACTAACATTTGGGTGTATATGATCTCTCTTAAGATAGAGATATATTTATTTTTGTCACTCGATCCAGCATAAATTAAGTAAAGAAAAATTAAAGTTGAGAGAGATATCACTGCTAGACTCAAATTCTAAAAGCAAATTTTAGTATCATGTCGGGTTAGTCTTGCTTGTCAAAAGTAGGAATGTCGTGAGTTATAAATCGCTTTTTCTCAACATTTTTCATTTAAGAATTATGTACTTGTCGCTTCATTCTCGTGTATTGAAATAACAAAACACGTCACACGAGACTTGGTGACTCCGACTTAATCGGGTTGGATCACAGATATTTTAGAGAATCTAACAAACTGGGAATATGTAAACACTTTTCAAGTAAGATCCAAAAAAGGCATTCACATTGGAATCGAGGAAAATTTAAAGTATCAAGTTTGAGTAATTTGGGAATGAGGGCAAAAAAAACTTGTCACGTTACCGTTCCTATCCCATAAAAATAGATAGCTCATGAGTTTGGTCTCCTATATAAAAATCACTATAACATGCTTTCATTTTTTATTTTCTTTTTGAAAAATATAACATGCTTTCATTTTCACTCTAAGTTGTGTAAATTTTACTAAAACATAATTAAAAGGCAACCTTATTAATTTGGTATGATCCTAACATTTACAAATAGCTCTTTTTCGAAAAATCTAACCAATCAAATGAATACATTGCCAACATTGTTGTGTAGTCAGTAATACCATTGTGGAAGGAAATGGAGTACTACAAGGAATACCAAGAGAAGCTAAGAGACCACCTCGGAAAAGAAGAAGCCAACAACATTCTAGGAGAATCCCTGTACCTCATAAGCCTAGGAACCAACGACTTCCTCGAAAACTACTACATATTCCGGAGGCGGTCAGCTGAGTTCACCATAGGACAGTACCAAGACTTCCTGGCAGGAATAGCAGAGAAGTTCCTGAGGGAGCTGTACGGGCTCGGGGCGAGGAAGGTGTCCATAAGTGGAGTCCCCCCAATGGGGTGTCTCCCATTGGAGAGGGCCACAAACATGTTGCGCGGGAGCGGGTGTGTCGAGGAGTACAATGGCGTCGCCAGAAACTTCAACCAGAAGCTGCAGGTCATGGTCGATAGGCTTGGGAACGAGCTAGCCGAGTTCAGGCTCGTGAAATCGGACCCTTATGACATTTTGATGGACATTGTCCGTAATCCCATCGCTTTTGGTAAGTTTTATATTATAGTTTCGATTAGTCTTTATTTTAGTGTTAAAGTCTCACATCAAATAAAAATAAAAAGAAAAGGAAAAATTTGTGTGACCCCATGTTGGAATTGTGGGTAGTTGGGTGCTATGCTTTTAATTACTGGAGTCACAAATTGGTTTGGAGAATTTTGGGATGGTTCGGGCATGGGATGCATGAGAAGTTATTACCTTTTGGTGAGGTTGTGTGACTTAAGCCACCAAATGGTAGTTGGGTTGGGTGGTAGATTTTAACACCCATTGCTATTTCTAGGGGAAACTATAGTTCATTCAACAACAGGAAAATAGGATGTGTGTACGCTATGTAATAATAATGAACTAAAATGTATATCAATTTTTTTCAAAAGTAAAACATAAAATTTGTATCATTCATTGGTGTTAGTTTTACATAAGGGTGTAAAATTTCAATAGTTAGTAATACTTCTGGTAAAAAAATCAAATAGTAGATTATCTAGCTCAGAGTTGGCAGGAGGGTTGTGAATTTTACCTTTTTAGTTCAAAACTTATGTTTTTTTAAAAATAACAAAATTGTTCTCAAAATTAAAAATTAATTTTTTAAAAATATATTTAAAATAATATTTTTCAACTAAAAATATTTAAATTATACAAATTTTAATTAGAGGGTAAAAAATAAAAAAAAACTTATTTACTATTACTTGTTTTTAAAATTCATGATTTTGGTCTTTAATGGGACATCCCATTGATTGAGCAATACATTATTTATGTTGAAGTTGAGGGTTCGATACTATTGGAAGAGTAGAGAAAATTTATGGGTAGATAGTTTTCATGATATAATTTTCAAACAAATCTTGATTCTTTTGGGCATATATATAATTACAGGGTTTTCGGTAGCAGGACAAGCATGTTGTGGATCAGGAAGGTTTGAAATGAGTTACATGTGTGCCAGAATGAACCCAATGACATGTTCAGATGCAAATCAGTTTGTATTTTGGGACTCATTCCACCCAACTGAGAGGACTAATGCTATTATAGCCGATCATGTCATGAAACACACTCTTGCTCAGTTTCTACTCTAAATTATTATTATGTACTTATCTACCCTTTTCGAGTCTATTCTTTTTCTCATGCTATGTATTTTAATGTTATAATCACCATTAATAAATACTTCATAATCATGCATTATATAGTTCACCAATATCACCTTAAGTCTCAACAACAGTGATTGAGAAATCAAGTGAATGTGGCTCCTGGTTTTCAGAGATTAATGGAAGAAACCAATTCACATTTATTTTCAAATGGAATGTAAAATTGAATCAAAGAAAGGACAAAACCTCAATAATTTACACCGAACCTCTCTTTCTACATGTGGCTTCTTTCTCTACACACATTTCTCCTTTCTGGACAGCCAAAAAATGATCAGCAAATAGATAATATGCGTGAGGCCATCACCTCAAGCAATGTCTGTAACCGTCTTCCCAAGCAACCACAAAACCAGAGACATCTCCAGGCCGAAAATGGCGTGGAGCGTGCTCCTATCCAACGTGAACCCATATACTGTAATCCCTGCTCTGTTGTTCTCAAAGTATGTCACTGCACATCCCAAATAATCTCAAAATTTATTAATATGTGACAAATCACGGGCACAATGATTTGTGGTGTTTATTAAGCAGTCATTGACAATAGATTTAGCACAGCTTACAGAAATGTGAAATTTGAAAAACTTCGGCTTACCAAGAGCTTGTCTCTTCTGGAATGAAATGGAACTATGGGCATAAGCTGGGATCAGCTTGGTGTTGTCAAGGTCCTCGTCCTCATCGGTACTGGTTTCGTCCATGTCTGATGTTGATTCACCTTCGAAGATGTTATTCATGCTGACAGGTAAGCTATGGCCACCGTTGGAAATTGGACTCTCGCCTTCAGCTGCGTCAAAAGTGTCTAGAGTAGCACAGATGTGCCACTTGGTGGCAAGGCATGTGATAGACTGTGCCTTGTGTGTGATCTTTGTTGCACTTCGCAGCAATATCAAAAGCCCCGTGACAAGTGTCACTGAACATAGCTGCAAAACATCATATGTGATCGATGTTGGTGATGCAATAATATACACTACCAGTTACAGAGGTCACAACTTTCATATAATGGAGAGTTCAATAAAATGTAAACAAAAAAATTATGGGCTTAAAGCATGTATTGAGCTAAACAAGTTAGAATGTCTAAATGATGTTGCATGTTAATAATGTAGAAATTGACAAAAATGTTGAAGAAGGTATACCGCAAGTTCTCCGGCACTGTATACATTAAGTTCTGTACCGGGCTTGGTTGTGATGAGCAACGAAGCAAATTGGCTGCCAGTGACAAAGATAAGGAACCACAGTATGAACAAACGATATCTATGGCTTATGATCCGTAGTTGCCTTCTAATCCTGAGGTGTTCTGACAATACAGCCCCTACATCAGAATCCACTTTAAAAACCTCAGCAAAGTCCTGGAGCCGGAGGATCTGGAGGTGGCATATCAAGTGAAAAAGAATACAAACAAGGAAAATGAGGGTGGTACGATAAAGCCACGAGAAGAGTTCCAAGATGCATGCTACTGTGTCGCTCAGGTAAACATTGCCCAAGAAGGGAATTTCTGAAGCTCCAGAAGCATACCACCATATCTTGTATGCGCTCTCAAGCACAAAACAAGGGAGGACAAAGGAGGAGAGGATCTTCAATGAAATCTACGATAAAACATATGTGCAATGCAAGTCATCAGACTGACCTGCCTATCCAGTCACACTGAAAATTGAGATCAAATAAATAAGTACGTCTGAAAATACCACCTATCATCTATAAGAGAAAATGCAATAACTTCCAAAGCAGAGAATTTGTGGGGGATCAAACTATATTATATAATCAAATTTTCGACACACAATACACCCAAAAATGAAAAGTATATCCAAACTAATTCCAACTAAATAGCCAATGTAGTAAAATGACAGATTGTACTGAAAAGAAAACAATCATAGTGGCACCAATGTGGAATCTTCTGGTTCGCCCGTTGATGATTATTGGCAATCCCCTCTAGATTCTTCACATTATAAATAAAACCCGCCTAGAATCTTAATTATTTACAGCCCATGACGACAATTAAATAGTAAACTTATCATGCTCACAGTTGTACCTAGTTTCATCACCAACAATTCCTTTCATGATTGCCAATTTACAGTTGCATCAATTGTACTTGAATGCAAACATAACATGCAATTTGGCTAGCTAGGTTCAGAAGCAGATCAGTAACTTAATTATGAACTATGGTTTGTGTACAATTATTCATTCACTATAATCTATATTTCAAAAAATAGAAAGAGCATTTCAAATTGGAAGCACAAACACAATCAACTGCTGGAAATCAAAGTTGAGAAGAAGACAAAGCAAATCTAGCTCCACAACCATGTGCATAATTCACCAAATCAAGCAAGCACAAGATGAAACAATCAATGAATAATCCAATGGAGATCCTGAAACCTAGAATTAGAGCACAACAAATGCAGAAAGCAAACATACATGGAGCTGGTTGGTGTAGCCGTTCCTGACGGTCTCGCTGTCGACGAAGAGCTTGTCGAGGAAGAGGAAGCGGCGGAGGCCGTACCTGCGGACGAAGGCGGAGAGGGAGACGAAGGAGAGGGTGGCGAGGGCGGTGAGGGAGACCTGGACGACTTCGTCGTAGGGGCGCTCGTGGGTGGCGTCGCAGGAATCGCAGGCGAGGACGAAGTGGGAGACGGCGGGGGCGACGACGGCGAAGAGGAGGAAGACGAACCAGGAGAGGAAGGTGGACCAGGCGCTGGATTGGTCGACGCACATCCATCGGAGGTACGATCTGAAGCTACAGAGCTCGTCCTGCGCGTGGGACGATGTGCGAGGGATCTTCTTCTTCTTCTTCTTCCTCTCGTCGTCGCCGCTTATTATCAGGGCTTCTATGCTGTCGCCCATGGCCGTGCCCGATTTCGGGTTGATCGCTTCTTGCTCTAATTACGAATCATAATTCAAATACTTCCTCACTAATTTCAGAAAGGTTGGTTAATGAAAAAACAAACAAATTAAACACATGTAAATCATGTAATTCAACAATTTCTTACAACAACGCATATATTTAATTTAATACAGGTAAATTATCTACTCTTTTTTAAAAAAATTGAACTCAATACTAGATGAGTTAAAAAGAAAATAAATAATATGTTCTCATAATACACCAAGTAATATGTTAGTTTAACATAAAAATGTAATTTTAACCTATACATTTTTCTCATAAGGGTAATTACAAATCATTATTATCATATTTTAAAAAAAATAGTTCCTCAAATGCCACTTCGTCTCACAGTGTTTTCAGATGTTATTTATTTTGTCAAATTACCAAATTGTCAAATTTTCTATATTATTATTATTGGGAGAATTTCATTTCATTATTTTGTACTATGAACGATTGTCGGTGAGTGTACATTAAAAGTTTATTTTTGTTGTTCTAATGGTTGTTAAAACGAACATAAAAGACTCTTTAAAGTCAGGTCCAAGACACATGACCTCTACATTTTTTTAAAACCAAAAAAAGTAGGATTAAAAAGAAAAAGAAAATAGTTGAATTAAGAAAATAAAAATGGAAAAGGGTAATTATAAATGGTTTTGTCATTCAAACTACAGATTTGCTGAAGGATATGTCAATTCCGTGTCTCAATTAAAAAATTTCATCTCCTTTGTGAAGCTAATTGGTTTGGCTATGTTGAGTATGGCAAATTTCTAGAAACCAGATGTATTTGAGGGACGTCCGAATTGTTTCGCTAGATTCAATCTTGACGGGAGAGAGCACAGAGCGCAGGGTTGATTAGGGGTGTGGGCTTGGTTGGCAACGTGAGCCTTATTGGAGCGTGTCATCTGGAAGTACTGTCGTTGCAACTTGCAACCCGATTTCTGCACAAACAAACCACCCAACTTTGACTCGAGATATTAGTCCCACTTATCCCCCATTTAATCTTATGTAAATGGGGTAAGTGGGTTGTCTCTTGACATCCATTAGCCATACTCTCTCTTTTGACGAGACTCTATAAGTGAGAATTGTTTATGGTATTTTGGAGATGTTTTGTGAGATGTGGCATAGAATTGTTCTTCCTAAGTGAAATTCTTAAATGAGTTAATGTCTTTATTTCTTTATTCTTCACACAAAATCAAACCAAATTGACAAAAAAACTACAAAAAGAATAAAAACAACATCAAAAGAGTAACAGGGAAGATGGAGTCTCGTCGGAGTTCATTATCAGAGACAACCCACTTGCCCTAAAGTCATAAATTCAAAAGTTTGATGAAAATTTGACATTGTAATTGTCATTTTATGTTATTTGAACGGTAGAACTTAGTAGTGCTAACGAAATGAGAAAATGAAGTTGGTGACCAAAAAAAATAATTAGGTGAAAAAAAGTGAAAATTTACTATAGTTATGTCTAGTAAAATGTTGTTTTTCCTTTCCTCAATTCTAAAATCCAAATATTCACAAAAAAAAACATTTAAAGAGCACACGAAAAGTGCAACTAGACGACAGAGATGTTGCTAGAAGTAGAACTGCCTCATATCAAAGATCTTATTAGAATTTATTCGAAGTTATAACTCAATGAAAATACTTGAAAGTTTGTAGATTAATTAATGCCATTTATCATTCATGTCATTTAAGCTTTAAATAATAATTAAATGGTTATTTTTATCATTTGCAAAAGAAAAAAAATAAACCACAAAGTCACTCACATAGTTAAGAATTGTGAGAAGAAATAGTATTTTGGGAGTAGAATTTTTTTAAAAAAGAGTGAGTAGTGATTGCAAAATGGATATAATTGAAAATGGTTACATTTAGTTATCACTTTTTATAGGGCAAAATATAAATTCTCTTTGAATATACTTCATGAAATTTATATTAAGAGAAAATGACACTTGTACTCATAAGTAGAAAATGTTTGCACTTGCACTCTATTATTGGAGTTTGTGTTCGTCTGCTATTTATCAGTTGTTGCGTTGATCGCTTTCTTTTGGTATGGATTGGTTGGAGCATTGTTCGGGTAAACTTGTTTAAGGCGTTGTGTAGTAGGATCGCAAGGTTTCTCCCGCCAGTCAAGATGGAGGCCGTGGCTTGCATAAATGATGTCTTGTGTATGCTTAGTCTATGGGTGCGGGGATTGTCCCACCCGATTTAAATGAATGAATGAAATATTTCTCTTCAAAAAAAAAACTTAACCCTATTAATTTTGTACGAAAAATAAGATTTTGCAAAGAATCTACATATACCATATAATGAGGATTTTTCTTTATGAGGGGATTCTTATTTAAATCTCCATGTCAAATTAGAATCTCCCCGTTAGTTTTGTATGAATAGTAACTGAATGATTGTTTTGTATTGAAATGATCTTGCGAACAGTCTCCGTTACAATATAAGGATATTTTTATTTCATAAAATAATGAATGCAAAATCGAAATTAACAGTGTACATGGATGTGAAGATTTATCGCGACCGACTTCTCATTATGTTTACTCACAGCCTAAGTAAGATTCAATCAATCAGATGAGGAATATGGGAAAACAGACACATTATTATTAGACTCCTGCATGGGTCGATTGCTAATTTTCAGTGGACAAACAGTAAACTATTCGTTGTACTAAACTTTTTTAGCAACTTTTGAAATAGAAGTCGAATTACATGTTTTAAAAACTCTACAGGTAAGTGTGTTCATGACTAGTTAACCGGACAGGATTTTTCCAAATTTTCATATTGTCGGAACCAAAATTGATATCGAGAAGCATGGAATCCTAGGTAAGTTGTTCAACAAATGAACTACACACACGACCTTAGTTTTTATAAACCAAAACCATCAATTAATCGATTGACAAAGGTTCTGGTCCGCGCGAAACCAATTCTGGCTGGTTTGGACTAATTCTACGGTTTTCGATTATACCTGAGCACCCCTATTTACAAGAAAAAAAGAATATATAAATCAATTTTTTATAACATAGCTAAAAAGATTAAGGAAGGAAGAATAGGTAGTAATTTAACATATACTTTGTTTTCACGTGACAATACTCAAATCACTTTGATCAATTCCGTTATATTTTGGAATTAATTAATTTTACAAAAAAAATTGGCATTTCAAGGCATAGGTCAAATTGCATGTTTAGTGACTTTATCCTTATAGGGTAATTAGTAAAATCAGTCTAACACCCTTTATTGTTCTCCCGTCTTGAAAATCCCATGTTAATTATTCATTGATTCGATCATTGTTGAAATTACTTAGTTACACACACATGATCAACAAAATTGAGTGATTTCCATTCATACAAAATATCTTATTAAAGACCCCAAGTTAGTCCCAGTAGAATTTTACTCGGTTTATTACTTATCGACCATGTACGCTTGCGCAGGAGGTCTAGTGCGCCACTATAAGGACCCAACACACATAATCACCAAATACCAATATCATGCCATGTAATAAACAGAATGCCAACTCAACAAACTTTTATGTTCAGTATACTCAACATTCACTGATATATGCAAGTTTCTACAATCACAGTGAAAAGACAAAAATGGCTGTTCATATAATTTTCCAATCGGCTAAGGTTACTACACCCTGCAAATTATTACCACCCAAGTTGCTCCGATAAACCTCAAAAATGTGATCTCTATGACATGAACTTGGAAATAAAATCAACCTAATTACAAAAAGTTGCACAGAAAGTTGTGCAGAGAAACACAGATTTCCTTTTCCCCTTAGTCATGCAAGCAACATAAAAATAACGATCTTTATAGCATCCAAGAACACGGCCAAAAACAGTAAACACAAACGACAAACCTCTAGATCACCTAAACCACGGGAGAAACTTAACTCCAATAATCAGTTACTGCTAACGCTGTATTTAACACAACAACCCTTTATATGTTTTCGTTTTCCATATTTAGCTAACTTATGACATACCAAATATAACAACAATGCATGGCATAAATTACTATTCTAAAATTTATGAGATACCCACATATATAGAAGCACAAAGATCACCTTATTCATGTTAAGGATCTCACCCTCTTATTAGTCAGTACCATTTAACACATCGCATCATAAACAACAATCCGTTACATTTCTCAGACAGCTAAGAGCTCATGAGTCATGACGTAACAAATATAGTAAGAAACTACAAACCTCATCGATGTCACCTTTTGCATACACTTCTTTGTCCAACAAACTGACCTGCCTTTGATAAGAGGAAGTAAAATTAAAATGTAGTAATAAGATACAAGATTCATTCCATGGTAGTAAATTGTTTTCATCGGTAACCTACCAAGAAACAAACATGCCCATAAAATCTACACAATTCGTGGGGAAAAAAGTACAACTTGTCATCAATCTCCGATATTCATAATGAAATACAAAACGTAAATCTTCTAATTACTGTCTACGATATATGTGAGAGTGAGAAAAGCGAAAGGTCATATTTACCATAGCACACATAATGAATTAGAATGTTCAAAACCACTAAAAATGAAAAACTATCAGAGCCCATCATCCATCTTCAATCACCAAAACGAAGCACAAAAACCTATATCACAACTATGAACATCAATCTTCCATGAACAGAAAAGGTAGTCACCAGCCATGGCAAGCACTGAATCCACTAAATGGAAACCTATCATCCACCTCCAATTGCAACCCATGATGCAAATGTATAGAACAAACATTAATCATGTCAAATACACAAAAGATACAAAGCTATCAATCACAAGACCAAGAAAATAAATAGATTTTCATTTGCTATTAGCAGCATTGAATCCGGCAAACTCGATTACAGAGATTATCATAACAAGGCGATTGATTAGCTAGAGAAAGTCAAATATCATCATAAGTCATGAAAACAGACTCCTATTCCATTACATGCCTAGCAAGAAATAACATAGCAAAAGGATAAAGCAAATTCTCTTCCAAACACCATCATTCTCAGAAATAAGATCATTTCATTTTTAGCCTAGCCTCATAATAACTATCTCTTCCCTTCAAATTTTTATGTTTCCCTTTCTCCGCATGACAAAAAAAGAAAGAAAAAGCCCAATACTTGATCATCATCATCACCATCAAAAGCTACCATCAGAGGCACAACGCAGTGCACTGGAGATCATCATCACCGTTAACGTCAACCTCATCCACCGGCGGGAAATTGAGATCGAAGGGAAAGGGTCTCCGGCAGGACGAGGAGGCTATGTCCCCGCCGTCGCCGTCGATCACCGACGACGAAGAGTCGCAGTCGCTGTGGCAGTCCTCGGGAGCAACCGGCGGCGACCGGGGGTGCCGCCGGACGGTGGCAGTCGCCGCCGTGATGGGCCTGGGCCCACTGAAGGACTCGACGGTGCTGCTCATGGTGCTGGTGGCGGGTCTGTGGGGATTGATGGTGGGAGGGGAAATCGGGAAGTTGGTCTTGGCCTTGGGGCCGCGGAGGTTGAGGG
>JAYMTP010006826.1:0-11653 GCA_036897365.1 Geranium brycei | reverse complement strand
CAAGACCCAGAACCGTCGCCGTACTAGAAGCCCTCACAGGCGGAGCTGTGCCGCCGTGAGACATCGTCGATTTTCGACAAACAACCCAAATTGCCACAGGCGAAAGGTACAGACCACAAAGAGAAAAGACGTTGGCATTATGAATTATTAAAAAAAAACGTTACTTTGTGTTACTGTGTAATAATATTTTTAAAATTACATTTTCTATTTCCTCTTTTGTAAAACTGAAAATTAAATAAATATAAAATAAAAGGAAATGTGCCCTTTTCAGTGATTACTGTAAAAAGCAAATACTAAGAAACAGTCTGCAACAACCTGGACACTGTTTCCAAATTTAAATAAATCAATAATTTGACTCATTAATTAATTATAAAAAAGGATTGACTGGATTTTATTCTTTTCAGGATAATAATAATTAATTTACTTATGAATATAGTAATAGTAATTAATATTCAAATTGTTCTATGTCTTCCTTTAAGAAGTATACAAGGAGACACCGATCGGCCATGGGCTCGTCTTGAAAGGTCTGTGAGATTTGCTTTTTCGCTCGTCTCCAAAATTCTTCGCAATCCCAACGTCTCTGCTTCGACACTTTCGAGTTTCTCAGGTCGTCCTCAATCGTGCTCTTTTTTGCTTTTTCTCTCGATTCGAAGCATTTTGAATTTTTTTTTGGTCGATTTTGGTTGTTGATTGTTGTTTTTACTGTTTTTTTTTGTTATTGGGATTTGATTATTACCTATTTTGAATTTGAAATGATTTGATTTGATATTATTTTGGTCTGTCTTGAGTCTTGACTCTGGTTTTGAATTCGAATTGGGTTGGAAATGAATGTTACTAGATCGTGTTTTTGAGATCTAACAGGTGTTTTTGTTTCCTTTAGATTTTGGGTTTTGTTTGGATTGAGTTAATGAGAAGATTGTGAGTTGATATGAGTTCAAATCACTCTGTCTTGTGTCCAAAGGCTGATTTTGCTTTACTTCAAAGTCTAAACCTGAATTTCTCAATTAAAAGATTGCATTTTCTTGTTGTTGTTGATACCCAGATCCTTGAAATGCCATCATACAATTCTCAAAAGCAGATTCAAGGTATTTGGAGGATACCCATTAAATATTTCATAGATGTTTAGCTTTAATTTCAATTTTCATAGATAGATACCTTTTTGTTTGTTTGGTTTTCTGTGTTTAGTGCGATTCAACCTTTTCCCATTACTACACTTTGCATTTGAATTGTGTAAGGGCTTAATCTGTAAGCAATGCAATACAGCTGTCTTCTTTTCTCTGTTGGTTCGATTATATTATTGTATTTGATATTCAATCTGGTGTAGGGTATTGCATCTTCTTGTCTCTCTCTGATTGTGATTGTTTTATGGTGATCAGCAGTGGGTTGGATTGATGTGAGATGCAGAGATCACGTAGAGCTCTTCTGCATCGAAGAGCTTCGGAGGAGAAGTCTGTCGGTGAGAGGAATCACTGGTACAAGGTCTCTCTTTCTTTGCTGGTTGCTTTATGGGGATTTATCTTGCTGCTGAGCTTATGGATCAATCGTGGTGATGGGTATGGAGGTAACATCTTTGCTTAATTAACTGATTATCTGTTTTGCTGATATTGATGTTGATTCTCCTCTTGAAGGTTAGCTTCATTATTATTTTTGGTTTGGTCATTACAAATAAGCCCTTTGAAGCCGAAGTTTCTCTTCAATAATTGTGGAGGCGAGGAACTTTGTGAAATGTGTTGCTTTAATGCTTAAGTGATCATGGTTAAGAGTTCATAATGGATCATTGCTTGTCAGATTGTGACCGCAAAGATAATATATTTATTATGGGCAAGGTCATGATGGATTCATTACGGGCTTTTACTCGTGATTATTTTTAAAACATGAGCTGAGTTTGTGCTTATTCGTAATATTACTTCAGTAGATGTCTTACCCACTACTCTATGTAGTAATTCTTTTTATTTGTTATTTGTGTTCTAGTAAGGATTTGATGCTAAACTCTCGTTTGCGGTAGGGGGGTGTGGATTCCACATACAGTTCTTTTTTTATAGACTGCAATAGTCTTAAATGTACTTCTTATGTTCACTTATACTTTATGTCATCTCCATATCAATAGATGAACTTGAGTTTCTCAGTCTGCTGATGTTTGCCTCTACTTTTGTTGTGGCATTAACTGCTAGAGACTGTTAGTTGCGTACTTATTGCTTACTCTCTTGTCTCCTTTCTTTAATTAGATGGATCCGCCACACTTCCCGTTGGCATGTCAACTTGGCATGAAGCTAACCTGGGACATGGTGATCGTTTTGATTCCGTGGTTAAGGAAACATCCGAGCAAACTGATTTCGTCGAGGATACTCGTATTGATGATTCAGTTGCCAAAAGGGTAAATAACAATCAGCCAACGCCCTCTGTGAACCAACCAAAGAAGGAAAACTCGTGCCCAGGAGCGATATCTGATAATGGCCCTCAAGCCGGAGATTTCAATAACGATTTGCCTGCCGACAAAGTAAATAATAATCAAGTCACGGCCCCTAACGTGAAATCTGATAATGGTGTTCTGAAGAATGACAGGCTATCTCGTGCAGTGCCACTCGGTCTTGATGAGTTCAAGAGCCGGGCGTTTAGTTCCAAAGGTAAATCTGGAACTGGTCAGGCCGGAATCGTAATGCATAGAGTGGAGCCAGAAGGAACGGAGTACAATTACGCTTCATCTTCAAAAGGAGCGAAGGTCTTGGCATTCAACAAGGAATCCAAGGGCGCCTCCAACGTTTTGAGCAGAGACAAAGACAAGTACTTGAGAAATCCTTGTTCTGCGGAGCTCAAGTTTGTTGTCGTGGAACTTTCTGAGGAAACTCTGGTCGACACGATTGAAATAGCCAACTTTGAGCACTACTCTTCGAATTTGAAAGATTTTGAGTTGTTTGGCAGTTTGGTTTATCCAACAGATACCTGGGTCAAGCTGGGAAATTTCACCGCTGCAAATGTGAAGCAAGCTCAGAGATTTGTCCTTCAGGAGCCGAAATGGGTCAGATATCTGAAACTGAATCTTCTGAGTCATTATGGTTCTGAGTTCTACTGCACGTTGAGCGTTGTTGAAGTTTATGGAGTCGACGCTGTTGAGAGAATGCTGGAGGACTTGATCTCTGTTCAGGATAATCTGTTTGTGCCCCAGAAAGCAAGTGATGAACACAAACCAATTTCCACCCAGACCGATTCTACCAAGAGCGAAGATATTTATCACGATCTGTTCAATGATATAGAATCTGACCAAGCAGAGAGTGGTAGTTCTCATCACGAGTCTACAAAGGATACAGTGCCCGAACCAGTTGAAGAAATTCGCCAGCAAGGTGGCAGGATGCCTGGGGACACTGTTCTCAAGATACTTATGCAGAAAGTTCGGTCGGTGGATGTAAGTTTATCTGTTCTGGAGAGATACTTGGAGGAGCTGAATTCCAAATACGGCAACATTTTCAAAGATTTTGACAAAGACATAGCGGAGAAAGATCTACTTCTTGAGAAGATCAGATCAGACATAAAGAGTCTCGTTGACAGCCAGCGGGTCATTGTATGTAAATCTCTACCCTATTCTGCTTTGGAATTGTTGCTTCATTCCAATACACTCGATCGAGTTGTTCATCAAATTTACTCTACTTTTGCTTGCAGTCGAAAGATGTCGGAGATCTTGATTCATGGAAATCTCTTGTTTCCATGGAGTTGGGGGGTTTAGTTAGGGACAATGCGGATCTCAGGTTGGTTTCATTCTCGAGCAAAATATTTCACTGATATTAACATCATTTAGTTTTCCATTGAAAGTAGGGAAAATGGTGTTTTATGCTATCACACCTTTGCAAGAGGTTCAAGTGTAGTTTGTTATGGCAAAAAATGTGAGCAAAATATTTCACTGATATTAACATCATCTAGTTTTCCACTGAAAGTAGGGAAAATGGTGTTTTATGCTATCACACCTTTGCTAGAGGTTAATGTGTAGTTTGTTATGGCAAAAAAATGTGAACTGCGATTTTTGTGCAAAAGGTGTATATTTGTATGAAAATGACGAATTTGCCCTTGAAATTAAGAATTAAGTTTTTTATAAAATAATTTAACTAAAAAATAAATTACAAAATTTGATAATATAAATTTTAGTTAAAAAAATATTTTAAGGGCAACTTTGTCATTTTTGTACAAATACACGTATTTTGAATAAAAATGGGACGAAACAATATTTAGTCAGAAATGGTTATTGTCTTAGAACATAGAGTGGATGTGAATGCAGGTGAATTTATAAATGACAATATTTTGACCATGATTATTGTTTTGAGGAGTTTGTTGAATGTGTGCAGGTGGAGGATTGTAGAGATTGAAGAGAAGCAGACATCCATGGAGAATAAGGGTGTGGTGGTGTTTTCAATATGCCTTGTTATGGGAGTTGTAGCTGTGATGAGGCTTTTGGTAGATATGGTGATCACCATTTTTGGAGCATTGAGTAGCAATAGTAATAATGTAAATAGAGTAGAGGATGATGAGTGCAGGAAATTTTGTTGGTTGAGCTCTTCCTGGAACTTACTCTTGGTGTCTAGTCTTATAATTGTCATCTTATCATTATAATTTAATCATTGACAATCCTTAATTTAAGTGAATATGGCCTTATTGTTTATGTCTACACTTTCAGCACCACTTTGGAGAAAATCTTTAAAGGCGAAGAATGCCAAGAAACAAAGATCCGGAAAACATCAATTCGATCACTGTTTTACAAATGTTGGGAGTTAGTAATAATCTGGAAAATGCTAGGCACTAGTCAGACAGAAAGTGCCTTTTGGAAACTAATTGGAAATTAATCATAAAATAAATTGGATTGAAAAATTGATCGGACAAGTCAGGAATTTATAGAACGTTGAACGCTAGTCACGTGGATAAAACATCGATAACTAAGGTTATGAAATTCGAGACTAGGAAGAATTTGGTGTAAAAAAATAAGCAGTCCTAAAAGCTCGACCTTGAAGCATCCCGTCACCTTGTTCGGCTAATGAGGCATCCCATCACCTTGCTCATGCTGCTTTATCTCTGTCGAATTGGGAAACTGGAGAGAGTTCCATCTTTTCGGGGTTGGAACCTGTATTACATGTTGATGCTTCTTAGAGCTGGTTATAAAAGTGTGGTTTATCAACAAAAAAAAACCAACGCTGCCACAACCTAAAAGAACATTGAATCCAAAGCTTAGCATTGGCACGACCTCCCCTTCCAACTAAACTACCCCATCCGACCAGTAGACTTCTTTGTTCACCTGAAAAGGCCACATAATAACCCCACCACCTCAAAATCTCACACATCCGCCCCGCCCAATAACATCTCATTAGGAGGAGCTTACAATCTTCTTGAAAATTCCCACATAGCGAACATAGGCCTCTCACAGTCAATCACAAAACTCCATAATCCGACGAACTAAGAAAATCGTGAAGTCATACACCCACACCAACCTGTCCACCGACCCAACAATTAAACGAACCTGAGCGTTAAACATCGAGAACCCAACCATCTAACTTCCCAAAATTTAGTTGTATCACCAATTCTCAGTTTCCAGTACAAACAATCTGGCCCCAAAACCCCAACCCTAAGAACGCTACACCCTAAAACCATAAACCCTAAAAATCCTAAACCCTAACACCTAATAACCCAAGAACCCGAAACCCTGAACTTGTGACCCCAATGACCCACTATGGTGTTTTGGGTTGAATTTTCTAGAATCTTATAAAGAAGTCCAATTCTAGAGGGTTTCTTAAGAAAATCTAAGCTATTTTAACATAGACCTCTAGAAGGCCAATTTTAGTTGTCCATTTCGTTGAATCCTAGTCTTCCAATGTGGCATGCTTTAGGTATAAATATAGGTAGAAGAATTCATTTGGGACATCAACCAAAACTCCATATTCTTGTACCCCATCTTGTATAGTTCTTCAATTTGCTTAATAATAATATAAATTGAAAAGGTTTTCCCACAATTCCACATTGCTTCCTATCGAATACGATTCGAGTAACGCTTTCGCACTACTTGCAAGCGTAAAGGCTGACTTAGCACGAGCATACAAGTTGCAAACGTGACTAAGTGTCACACGTACCTTCGAATATTTTGAAATAGAGTATTCTAGGCGTGACAGTTTGCTCTCCTCAACATTTCTAAAATTACTCATTACCTTCTCAATATCAAAGATAGTGCATATCTTCTTAAAATTATCATTGTCACTCATCACAGTCCCCTAGATCATAAAGATTGTACTCATATGAAAATAGTAATGAATTTACAAAAAATAAATAAAATATTGAGTTTAGGAGAAACCAAGACATAACAAAAATCTGAAGGAGGAAGACTATTGCATGTTGCTAGCATTCGAAGTTGAGAAAGAAATGTAGTAACTACCCTACCAGGCCATACTTTCCTAAGAATATGCGTGAAGTCTAATTTGAAGTTGTCTCCTTGTATGGTGTAGAGAAGGTTAGAACAATGTCAAGGAAGCAACTACTGAAAATCGCTCAAAATTGGTAGAAGCTCTCAAGTACGAATCCAAGCAGCAAACTGTCGACCCAGTTGCTGGTACATATGGAATCTTGTACAAATTGGTGAATGTAATTTGATCGCTTGATGAAAGAGTTAATTCTGTTCAGAAGGAGTTACAAGACATTGTTGAGCAATATCCAGATGAGGCTCAACCTCAACTACTGCCAGAGGAACTTCAGCCTCAACATCAGCCACTGCCAGAGGATGCTCAACCTCACCCAGTTCCAGAGGAACTTCAGCCTCATCATCAGCCATTGCCAAAGGATGTTGAGGCTGATGCTTGCTGAGCAGCGGCTGATGTTTATTCCAGCCTCAACATTTAACATATCAAATGTATTAATATAATTTGAATTGTAGAAGGGTAATTTGAAAATTTCATATTAATTTGCAAATAAAGTTTGATTGGTGTCAGTAAATTGACCTAACTTTTAGTTAATTGTGATATATTGTGAACCAAGTATAATTGACGTAACTCGTAAGTAAAGTGCACTTACCATATTATTTTGTTATCAAATTTTAAAAGGCCCGGCATAAAAAAAAGTCCAAGTTCACCAGTACATTTGAAAAAAAATATTGTTAACGACCAACAAGAGTTGATTCATGGGAAATTAGTTCTTGGATGAACCAAGTTAGTGTTTTCAAACCCATCGCTTGTCAAGAATGTAATTGTATCAAAATTTTATTATAAGAATGTAATTAACAACGAATTAAGAAAAATGATCAAATTTTGGACTCAAATTTTAGTTTGAATTTGAAGAGAGAGAGAAACAAATCAGAAATGGAAAGAGATTGAGAGAGAGAATGTGACGCGTTTTTATGAATTTAATGGTTAGTTGAAAGCATTTTGGACTTTTCATCAATGACTCAACGTCGTCGTTGAGATAAAGTGAAATGTTAGGCAAGTTCAGGGGATCGACAAAACAATTTTTTTTCTGAGGGAGTTAAGTGAAAAATGTGCAAACTACAGTTGAGGTACGTGGGTGGAGTTTTCCCAAAAATATATATGTACAAATCGGGGAAGATAGAGAGCTCAACTACATCACCGGAGAAAGAATTTTGTTGGGTTTTCTTTGTCGCCATAACCCACTTTCAATTCAAGTTCTGGAGATGGGAACTTGGGGTTTCCCGAGATGTTGTTGTGGACGAATCAAGGTATAAGGTATGTGCAGAGGTTAAATAGTGGTTTTGGTATTGGTTTAACTTCAGTTTAGTATTGAGAATCATTCTCAAAGTATAAGGTATGTGTAGAGTCAACGATACATTTCTATAGAAGTCAAGTAAAAAGCAAATATAGAAAACCAGTTGACTGTTTTATTATCGAGTCAATGTACATAATAGGGGTGAAAACTATGAGAACTAGTTGTAGGCATGCAGACGCGCATGTTTCACACGTTTTTTTTATCAGCTGCATGTTTTGCACGTGTTTTCGTTATTATGACATGTATTTCCTTAACATGCAATTACGAGTTAATTCTCAAGTCTCAACCCTATTGGGAGAATATATGATGAGGAACTTGTCGGGCCAGATGAGGAGGAGGAGGGGCTTGCCAAAGAAGGAGAGCCCCAGGTGGGATTGGAGGTCGGGTATGGAGAGGGAGATGATTATGCATATATGAAACAGAAGGGCAAAAGGGTATGATGAGGGCAAACAATCCTTTCATCTCTTCTTTTTTAATTTTCTTATTTTGTTTATTTCTAAAGACAATTATGCTCCTAAACCTTTATTACAACATGATATACAAATGAGTGTAAAATGGTCAGTTCAATTTTAACAATTAATAATACAATTTTAATACTATACCACAAGAGTATTTTGGACATTTTACAAACCCTATTAGCTAAACCTAACCAAATTTAACCAAAGTATAACTAAACAATTCTTGGGACACAGAGATTTTAAAAAAAAATTAAGTAATTGATCCTAGAAGGAGGTTTGGATGGCATAATGATTTGTATTTATCCTTTTATTTTACATGCATAATAATATGTTTTACACGTGTCAGTTGATGAGTGGTTTGCAATCATGCACCTAGCATGATATATACAGGCGCTCACTATGTGTACATACTAGAGATATACTATATAGCAATATCTTGTGCTCACTATGTGTACATACTAGAGATATACTATATAGCAATATCAGGCGCTCACTATGTTGTGTTCACTTTCGGGCCCTATATGATGCATGAGAAAACATATCTAACTAGGTACTCTTGGATAAGTGAGCTTAATTATCTTGTGCATAGCTTTCACTTGGATATGATCTCATCAACACTTGGGCCAACAAATATACATTTGAAGAGTGTTAGCTTAAGTTCAACGAGTTTATACGCTTCTTTCACAAACCCTCGTCCTAACTGTATGGTTCTTGACCAGTGAGCTTTATGGTTCTTGACCATAAACCTAATCTCAATTGCACTTCTCTTGTATATATGTGTGTGTACATGTAACACATTTGATTATTGAATAAAAAACATTTATTCAGTATTCTTAATAAAGAGAGTAGGGATATTCATTCCGATGAGTTTGTTTCAGTGCAACAATCTATCATGACTCATCAACCAAAAGATGAAAGCGAGTCTATGAATCTCGAAATGATCTATTCTCGTGTGAGTGTTTACAAAATGGAAAGGTTTTCACAAGAATTGGTAGAAATGATAGCCAATGTTTACAAAATGTAAGCTTGAGAGTCACTTGGATGAACACACAAAAATCAATAGAACAAATATAAAAAAAATTAGGGAAAATTATAGTTTTTTTGAGAGTAAGAGACGATCTCATTAGATTGAAGAAACATCTGCTAACATAATGTGAGATAAAGTGTCTGGTACATCAGCACTATTAATCTCGAGATCAGGGCTCGTGAAAGCGTTAGTAGATAAATAATGTGCTACCTGATTACCTGACATGGGAATAAAAGAAAAGTTAATATTTACATATTTACAGCAATAATTTTTGCCATCCCTAACTAGAGAACCAATAGGAGAAGCAGGGATGGTGTGAGCTGTCAAGAGAGACCAAAGGGTCTGAGAATTAGTCTCAAAGACCACTTTGGTCTCTCCCAATAGTGCTGCCCAGACCATGCCCTCTCTGAAGACGAGCGCATCTGCAATCAGAGGCTCAAATCTGCCCGGACGTTGAAAGCTGCGAGCCGCTCGAAGACGTCCATCGATGTCCCGACAGACAAGCCCTCCTCCCATTCTGCTTTTGCTCAGATCTACAGCTGCATCTGAGTTTATCTTCACCCATCCCAAGCCTGGTGTGGACCACTTCTGGATATTTCTATGTCTGGGCAAAGAAGGAAGCCTTACATGTGACCGTAGCCAGTCAGATCTGGAGAGAGTCGCCAAGGAGGTAATCGTAACCAAGTTCAGATTCTGATTTTTCCAGACAATATCGTTTCATATTCTCCATATTGACCACCAAAGGTGAGCTAATTCCTCAGATCGACTCGAATCATTGTTGTTACAGGAGCATTCAAAGAACTGAATGACTGATTAAAGGCCCGATCTATTCCTGCTCCACATCGGCTTGATCGAATTTAAGAAAGAGCAGTCTCAGAAGACATGGAAGGTTGATTCACTGGCATGAGAGCAAAGAGGACACTGAGTCGATGGCAGGCTCACTCCTCTGGACATCAGGTTTTCTCGAGAAGGGAGAATTTCTGTGAGCAATCGCCAGAGGAAGATCTTAATCTTCAGAGATATATTTAGCTTCCATATTATTTTCCATCTTAAGGATTGATGAGAAATGTCCCACTGACCTGCTTGTTGCATTGCATGTCGGTAAGCAGATTTGACAGAATAAAACTCAGATTGATCGAATTTTCAGAACAATTCATTTTATTGTAAATTGGCATTTTATATCTACTAGACTACTGATGACAAGAAACAATATATTATATTTGATATTTCAACAATTTTTTTGTATTGCAGAATATTGACTTATTGACTCCTAGCTTAATTAAAGACTTTGTTTGTATAATCGATCGAGCCGCCGCGATTTCTCCTCCATAAAACGTTAGCACAAACATCGATAGAGGCTTTTCATGTATTAATATGGCTTTTCATGAATAATATAATATGCATTATTTTATATTGAATAGTCATGCTTCTAGTAGCTGTCCTCCATCGACAATTTTATAATTAATTTCATTGGTTAACGAAAAAAATTGAACGATCGATGCTTAATTTATAAAAAAAAACTGATTATTAAATTATTAAAATCCATTCATTTATAATATATTGGCAATGTTGTTGGCGTGTACTACTTGTTCATTAACAAAACAAAGCACATGGTTCATAGCTGGGACTTTTGAAAATGTTCAACTATATATATAGTTTCCAATTATTTATTGATCATCCCAAGTGATAATGTTAATTATAAGTGATGCTTGATTATTTAGTGAGACCAACAAATCTTAGGGAAAAAAGAGACGTTTTTGTTGTATTGCAAATTACAGTACGAAGAAGAAATGTTTTAGTCTGTTTCATGCCGCCTCATCTCAAATTAATATTTTATTAATGTATTTTTTTTTAATTAAGTCTCCATGGAGTACCAAATATAAATACATTTTTAATGATAGTGACTAATGATCTATTAGTTTTAAGCCAATATTTTCTTTTGATATTTTAGATATTAAAAACCAAATTATGTTGATACACTGTATGTGTTACACAAACCAAATTATGTTGATACACTGTATGTGTTACACATTTTCAATGTGATTTTCTAAAAAATTGTTGTAGGGAGTGAAAATGTAGGAGAGAGTGAAAATGTAAGGAGATCTCCACATTCTCTCTCATATTGTTTTTTGTTTTTTTATTTTTTATTATATTTTATCTTACTTTATTCTCTCTCCTACCAATTTTTTATTATTAAAAAATAAGAAATATTATTAAATTAATATATGTAGTTTATATATAGAGCACATATAGTTGAAGTTAAACATGAAAAAGTGAGTCTCTATCTAAATTTCAATGCAAATCACTCTCTATATTATTATAAATATAGAGAGCATAATTGGAGATGCTCTTATATGCTCATATTCAATGATAAGTATATATATAAGTAAAATATAATAGGGATAATCTCACTTAGCTACAACTAGTTTGA
>JAYMTP010006825.1:0-11655 GCA_036897365.1 Geranium brycei | reverse complement strand
ATTACAGCTCTGATCACTTCTGATCTTCCTAGAGACATTTTTGGCACTGCTTCCTTAATCACAACAACAACGGCCTAGCATATGTGATTCGTTTTGACTGAATAGTTCTCTCGGTTGCTCACTGTTATTTACTTACGCTTAAATCATCGTACCCTTTACACATTGTGTCATTTTAATTTACATAACAGAATTTGTATTGGAACAACCCTCATTGATCCTTGTGATTTTGACCATGTGCTTACCAAATTTTATTACGTGTAACGACCGCGTGCACTTGTGTGTATTCGTGAGCTTGTAGAGACTGTCTACGAATAATAAATGTAAATAAATAGTTAATTTAATTTAAACTAAAGAGTACGAGGGGTCGGCACTTTAGACCCGGAATCGGGAACCAAATCGGTTTCGAAATTGAAAAACCAGAACCGTAAGAATGGTTTGATTTTGGATAAGAATTGAAGAGAACCATTCAATTTCAGTTTGGTTCTAATTCTAAAAACTCAAAACTGTCGATTATCCAATAAGATTCGAACTGATTTGCGTTGCCACATGTCAGCCTCGTGTTCATCCACATGTAATATGTATATTTTATTGTTTCAAAATTTATATTTTGATTCTATTGCAACAATTAAATCATAACATTCGATTTTCGTCATTATTTTATATAATTACAAATTTAATGTTTTGGTATAAATCAGGGTTAAATTCGGTCTATTAATTAAGCATGAATCCAAGATTAAAAACTAATTGATTCTAAACGGGTAGGACCGATATCAAACCAGTCAAAATGAACCGTTTCCCATTTAATGATTTCGAATTTGGTTTGAGAATCTAAGAAATTCTGTTCAAGCTGGTTATGATCGGTTCGGTTCCAGTTCGGAACCGTGGTCACCCCTACTTGAGCGCACGATTAAAGTAAGTAAGCAAATAGAATAGTGACTAGTAAAAATACCAATACAAATAAAAAAAAATTCTAAATTCTTACATGTTCCATCTGAGCCACGGCCAAAACCCTATCCCAGCCGATCTCTTCCTTACTATGATCGCTTCACTACCGCCGACTCCACCACGCTCTCTTCCTCATTTTCTATAACTTCAACCTCAAATCCTCTCATTTGGATTTCGGATTTTCATTTTTAGCCATGGCGGTTTCGATTTCCAGGAGGCTTTTTCGTTGTATTGGTTCCATAGCTGGGCGTGGCCGCTTTGAATCTTCAAGCTTGTTGCATCGTCCCTTTTTTAATTCTCATGGTAATGAACGTGCTTCTGTATCTTCATTCTTCAGAAGTTAATACTTGGCTCTCGCTTTTACTGATTTGTATGGCCTTCTATCAGGAGACTGTTTGATTTCCGCAGAACCAGCTGGATTCTTCAAGGTACGTTTGTTTGTTTGTTTGTTTGCTTGTTTTCACTTACCTTGAGTAATGTAATTCTGATAATAGTTGGATTCATATGCTATAGAATAATCGTGAGTAGTTTAGCAACCACAAGAAAATATCTCATCAATGTAATTATTTTAACATTCCTTTGAAACCCAAGAGAATTTAATCACTGCATAAATATTAGGGCAATGGACAATTTATTTCTAACTAAATGGTTGTACAAATATTGTTCAGAGATTAATTTATTTCTAAGTTTCCCTTAAGTGAAGATGTAATTTTTTGCCCTATTAAGTTGAATAACATACGGTCACTGACGGAGCAAGTGGTTTTCTGAAGTTGAGGTGCTAGTTGAATTTGAATCGCTAACTACCCCTCTTCAGTATGCAACAAAATGATGATCAGTGTCTAATTTGCAGAATTGCATAATTTATTATACCCACTTGATATCTTGATCTCTGTTGCTTTCTACAAAATACTTTTAGTTGATATTCTGTTCTCTGTTCCTCCGTGCTTTCTTTATTTGATTGTTGATTCATGGCTGTATGCATACATATCAGCTACATTAGTTTTATCGGTATCTTTCCCTGCTAGTGTGTGATATATACTTATATTATTCTGTACTTAAATATAGGGTGGGGCAGCTTTTCTTACAAACCGGAATCTTTCTACAAAAATCCTGACTTCTGAATCAAGTGAAGCTTCGTTTCCTTCTGAATTGCTGTCCAAGAAATCTGTGACAATACCACCAAAGCGTACGATGGGTAAGAATAAGACATAAACTTTTGTCAAATTAAAGAAGTAGTGTCACATTGGAAAGCTAATAGTTGCAGAATACAGTCTGGTTAACGATGTTGCTTTAGCTCGTTTCAGATACTTTTTGGTTTTCATCTTTAGGTAAAACGTTAACATATAATAATAGAACTCAATAGGTACTTAATTATGGTTAAATTATTTACATTTGTTCCGTTGTTTTATTGACACTGCATCACAATGCAGGATCTTATGAGGACCTGGTAATTCCAGTGACAAATTTTCATAATGAAGACAAGGGACTCATGGTTTTGGCTGGTGATGTTTTTGACGTACCAATTAGGAAGGATATAATTCATAGTGTTGTACTATGGCAGCTAGCAAAACGGCAACAGGTTTGTATACTATTTCCCCTGATATGCATTAGGTTTAATTTGGTTTGGATTTAATGCAAAAGGCTAAATTGGGAATTGCGGCGTTTTCCCTTAGCACTGCGAGGCGTAAGCCTCAATAATAAGACTAATAAATTCATATAATATGATACAAGTACAAAAAAATAGAAACAAAAATAAACAAAAATCAGCAAAATAAACAAAAAATAGAAATCATCAAAGAATTAGCAAAAATTAAAAATAATAAATAAGAAATTATCAATTAAGAAAAAAATCAGCAAATAACAAATGAAAAATCAGCAAAATAAACAAAAAAAACTAAAATAAAAATAATCAAAGAATTAGCAAAAATTAAAGGAGATGGAGAGAGATAAGAGGTAGAGAGAAGCGTGGTTGGCTAGAAATGAAGTTGTCGGATGGAGGTCGAAGGAAGAGCTGTTGCCGATTTCTCTTCTAATTTATGTCTTAATTTTTGTATTCTTTGGATTTATCATATTAGCTTTAGCTTCTTACCAACATAAAAGGCTCAATAACAGCATTTTAAAAAAATCCAAATATACAACTCTCATAAAATGCCAAAATGGGTTTTTAAAAAATTTAAAATTTAGCCTACGATCTGAGGCGTAAGCCTCAACCACCTCGATACATAAGGCGTGAGGCGTAAGCCTCGACAGAGCTGAGGCGTTAGCCTCGGTACACAGATGAGAGGGGTAACCTCAAATGCTATTTTCGACCGACCGCTTCACCTTGAGGCGAGCCTCAAGGCGTAAGCCTCAATAGCCTTTTAAAACTATACTGCATATACACGTGTCAAATAGTTTTTTCATTAATATCTGTCATTCCACAAATTGTCTGAACCACATGGTAGATACATTATATGCTTAAATTGTTATATTAATTTACCCTTTAGATTTAGAATGAGCGTTAGCAAGGATTGATGCTAATTTTTGGCTGATTGATGTTGTTTTGCTTATTTATTTATGAACTTGTTTGCTTTATGTCAATGGTTAAATATTTTGGCCATTGTAGAATGTTAATATTGGACTACATATATTGGGTCGGGCTTCACAACTAAAAGTGAACCTTGTTAGTTAGGTGTGACTTTCGCCTTTATGTAGCTCATTTTTTTCTATTCCATTTAATATGGGACTTTATACATCAACAACCATATTTAGTTGATCTACAAAAATTCTAATTGTTCTTTTTGTGTTAGGTCATGTAAATGAGTAAATCTGTGTTAGTTATGCTGATCTTATTTCCTACAGGGAACACATTCGACTAAAACTATTCGTGAGGTTAGTGGAACTGGAAGAAAGCCATGGAACCAGAAGGGTACTGGTCGAGCAAGGCATGGAACATTGCGTGGGCCCCAGGTATTGTGTCGTTCAGCTTATTTATGATCTTGTTGGTTGGATCAATCAAGTTTTGCAATAAGATGCTTGCAGGACCGTAATCAATTTAATGATAACAGTTTAGAGGTGGTGCTGTCATGCATGGACCTAAGCCACGAAGCCATGCTTTTAAGCTAAATAAGAAGGTTCGGCGTTTAGGGCTGAAGATTGCTTTGACAGCTCGTGCAGCAGAAGGAAAGGCAAGTCTTCTCCTTTATTGTGGACTTGATAATGATAATCTTTAGGACATGCATGATGATCGTTAGTTTTGTGAGCTTAACTTCATTTTTATTTGTCCATTTGAAAAAGGGCAGTTTCAGTAAGTATAAGTATTGTATTTTCTACAAAACATTGGAACTTACATTACTGTTTAAATGAAGTGTCATCGCCCCTGCTATTTCTTAACTGTTATGTCACACCCAATCCTCTCTGGTCTCTTATTTTTGTAATTGGTATCCATCAAGCTTACAAAGGACTTCTTGCTGGCATATAGTTTTCCTGCTTTATGTTTTTTTGTTTTTGTGTTTTGTTTTTTGGGTGAAAGAGTAAGTCTTTCAAAAAGTCAATTATAAGATCGAAGTCCTTTGCAGCTATTTTAATGGGCCATATCTGTGCGCAAGCCCATGAAATCATACTATTTGTTTTACTTCCTAAATACAAGAATACTTTTTTTAGAATTAAACAACCTCTTGTATTTGTAGAGCAAAGTTTATATGTTATCAATGTGGCTAATTTGTGCAGATTGAGAATCATTTGACAGTTGATGAATGACTGGCAAGTTTCATAACTTATTCCTTGTCCTCTATTAGTTGTACAAACCTTTGTGGGTTAAATTGATATATTGTTTCTATTGGGACTTTTGCTGTTGGTTTAGTCTTGTCAATACATTAAAATCTGCTCATATGTCATAACAACCAGGATCTGATGAACTTAACCAATCATACCACAATTCATTATGGTTAATGGTTTGTGCATTACAAATTTACTTGGTTTACAATATGAGCATAGTTGTGGACAGTATATCCTCCTCAGTACGTGTGTTTTAAGTGATGTAACTGTTTTTTTCATCTGGAGATTGCTTCTGAGCCATTATCATCAGATCTACACTTTCACCGCAAAACGTGTTTTCTTATATTTATGGTGCAGTTGTAAATCCTCTACTGGCTAATTTCTTGGTTCAACGAACCCATGGAAATCAATAAATAACTTGAAATTTCTGAACTTCTCCTATCCTCTATAAGTTTGTCAACAATTGCTTGGTTAAACTTACTCGTATGGGTTGGAAATTTGATTGTTGCTCTAGTGTAAGGAATATATTTGAACATGCTCATGAAAAGCAATATCTGGTGAGCAGCACTTCCTATTTGGCTGTGGTTCGTTGTGGCCAATGAAAACTTTAGGGTATTATTGTATGTCATACCATAGGGAAACACTATTCTTTGCATGGTCAAGAAATTTTCTGGTGACTACAATGAATTTGGAGGTATAAAGTGTGGTCAGCAACTATTCTTGAATATTGATTTCTTTTATATTTCTATATTTTTATATTCTTATATGTGCCAGCTTCACTTCTTTGATCTTTTCCGGCTTTGCATGTTACTTTAGTTTGGCCACGATACTTCTGATATGCGTGTAACTAGAGAACCTTGTATAAATATACAGCTTCTGATTTTTGAGGATCTGGAGGTCCCTACGCATAAAACCAAGAACATTGTGAACTTTGTCAGTCAAATGGAAAATACCAAAAAACTTTTGTTGGTGGATGGTGGCACAATAAGCGAGAAGCTGAAGCGGGCTACACAGAATTTGCATTATGTCAGCGTAATGCCATCAATTGTAAGTCTTATTCTGACTCTTTTAAAGATTTCTTCAGTTCAAAAAGATATCGCTGTAAAAACTACAGGCTTGCTGTTGATTTGTCATATGGCAAACATTGCAAGTATGTGGTCTCTGTAGTAATGGACTGCGATTCATATGCCGATAAATCTAGCAATCTGTACCGAGTTTGTGATGAATTGTTTAATATCTTTGGGTTGAGTACAAAGGGAGGGATCTATACACGGCCACACATCTCTCCCGCCAATGCTATTACTATGAACGAGTAACAATATAACATGATTGTTTTTTATTTGCAAGTACTGGCTAGTACTGAGTTCAAACTCTATGTTTCCTTGTTGCAATTTCACTGTACGTAATGCGAAGTGCTTCATATAACTTTGATCGTAATTATGTTAGATGCACAAGAAGTTAAATACTTATTATTATTGTGACAATCACATGACCCTAATATTGCAGGGATTAAACGTCTACAGCATCCTGCAGCATGACACACTGGTAATGTCCCGTGATGCCGTAAACAAGATTGTTGAGCGCATGAACACTCCAATTAATCGATAGTTCTATCAAAGCACTCTCCTCTTATTTCCAGATAGAAGCAGATTGGTGTTTGTTGTTCTGATAGAAACAATGCAACAGAGTGGGCTGTCTTGTAATCATTAGGATACTGTTGCGATTAATATTGTTTACAATAAATTCTATTCTAGTTTGAGTCATCTTATTTAATTTATTTTGACTCTTGAATGTTGGTTCAATCCAGTTTGTAAAAGATATTAAAGTAGATTCTATTTTGGACCGTTGTTAGTTAGATAACTCTTATATTTGTTAGTCGAAAGTTAAAATATACCCAACTTTGATCTTTTTAATTTGGGGTCGTTGCAGGTATTTACCCATAAGATTTGGTCACAAACATATATCTACTAATTTTTCAAATTTTGACACATGATTACCCGAATAATTTTTTTTCATCATTACAGAACACTGTTAAGTTTTGAAAAATAATAACTATTTTACCATTACTTTGATTTTATACTTTCGAACTCATGTTATTAATTATTACCTAATTATTTAATCGGTAACTTTTTTTTTCTCGAATCACTAATAATTTTTTAATTCCTTAAAAAAAACTAATAATTTTTTAATTAGGTTAGTTAAATTTTGGAAAAATGCTACACAAGTGCATCCAAAAGTAAGTGATTCTAATGTATGATTATAACATGATTTTTCTTTTTAAATTAAGAAAAGGACTAGTGTATCCAATTTTTTCTTTTTGCAAAACTTTTGTTTCACGGATGGAGATTTTAAGAGTTTGAATTCATATGGTTCTGTTCTATTTAAGAACACGAAAAGACAGATTGAATGATGTCAATTTTTTAATTGATAGACATTGAGTTTGTTCTATACTGAAACCTGAAAGAACGATTAAATGTGAGTACCAAATTTGTCGTTGGTGAATTGATTTAGATTGCCAAAAGAACGATTAAACCATAACTTATTAAGAATATTTTTGGTGAAAACTAATCGATTCAGTTTTCATGTAGAACACACATAAGAACGATTAAATTAGTGACGTTTTCAAGCCATGTTATTCCCTCTCTAACTAGCTGATTTCCAATCATTCCCCTGGTCACGCACCTGAGAGGGTTGTATGCAACCAGCGCTGCTCCAATGAGGAAAGAGGAAGGCATACCTACTCGGGCAACCACTGCGAATCGTTTCACGCCTTTACGTGATTTGGATGGCTATTAGAGAGGAGGGGATACCCAAGACGAAGGAGCTTTGATTGGAGCAGACGTGGAGGTGTTGAGGAAGGCCGGGGGGAATCGAGTCAAACCAGGGGAGAAAACCTCGATGGAGGAGGATGAAGACGATCCAAGATCAAGTCACCTCCAACCCATGCTCGAAGAGAGAGAGTCCACCTGAGCTCGAGCACGTAGGGACAATGGAGAGAGAGGTCGGACGGAGAATCCAATAGAGAGTGATCAAAAGAGGGGCAGCGGCGGCAGAGGGTTGGGCTCGTCACCAAACCCTAGCGACTAGGGTTTATGGAACCTCTACCTGATCTGGGGTTGTGCCAACGACGAGCATGATAGGCTCGAAAAGGGAGAAGAAGGACGGATGAGGGCCACAAACGACGAGAAGGAAAGAACCTTGGCGACGGACCACAAGTGCAGACCACCGCGACATGGGAAACTTCCCAGAAAATCGCGATTATCCTACTGCAACTCAATCTAATGGACATAGTAGAGTGACACAAGGCCGTAGGGGGCTTGAGATTTCGTTTGGCGGTGATAGGAGAGAGAGAGTAAAGCCAGCTGAGGGAGAGGTTTTCCGACTAGAGCGGGATAGAGCTCGTTCTCCGGTGTGGGTCTCGATCATATCACTTTAGAATCGATCCAATGCTGCTCAACCATAACGAACCGCTTAAACTCCAGCAACATGTAAGAGGGAGGCTCGGAACTCCAATCCGGGTCTGGGCAAGAAGAAGAAAGATGGTCGAAGAAGTTTATCAGGGGAAAGAACAGTGAGAGTGATGATTCTATATGGGAAGAGGAGTGGACCAGAATTGTCTTTGTCGGAGGCAGTCGATCTGGATAAGCTTCAACAAGTTGAAATCAAATCGAGGAAGAGGCCGGTTAATAATAACCGGCCTGACCAGTTAATAATAACCGGCCTAACCGGTCCACGATCAGAGGTACTGGCCCAACCGCGACGAAACCATGCGTCAAACCGGTTAAGGGAAATAAACTCTCCAAGGAGGTTGGAACCGGTCCAATTTTTGCTAAATTGGACGATGGAGCGCTAGACCAGACTTTTAAGGGTTCCACACGTCACACTGGGGGAATTGGTGGAGACTTTCAAATCCGCTCCCGACGTGCGTGAGAAATTTACCGGTCATGATTGAGGATGGAAGAAAGCCTGGCTTCGTAGGTCTTAGAGAGCCGGGACGAAAAATTAGAACGGAGGGAACCGGAGGTGACCGGATCGCAATAGGATTCCCACATGACTCTCGGGAATTGGAGGAGGCTCATTAATCCTTTGTCCCGAACGTACGTAGAAAACCTACCGGTGCACTTCACACCTATCGAGTTGAGACACCATCCCGACCAGACAACAACAAAATATGTATGCCTTTGTGCATTTTCTTACCGAACAATCGCGTGTAGATGTTATTTGGGATAATTCCAGATGGATACACCTGGATATGTCACATTATCACATGACTACACCTAGAATTTTTCGTGTTAGGGTGAATACCCAAGAATTTCATTTTTGTCACCGTTACTCATTCCGTCAATTTCTGTTAGTTTTTAACATTTTTAACGTGTGAAATGACTAAAATACCCTTAAAGGATAAGTTGATTTTTTAAAAATTGAATGAAATGACATAAATACCCTTAACTATTCATTTAATTTTAAAAAACTGCCACTCCTCTCTCTTTTGTCTCTTTCTCTGGTTCCATCTCTCACCTCTCTCTGTTGGTGTGTTCATCTCTTATCCGGGATCGACCGGCGCCACCGGCTTGGCCAGCTTTGGTTCAATTGCTACAAATCCGGCCAGATTTGGTTTAAAGCTACAAATATGGCCAAATTTGGTTCAATGTTGCTGGCCAGATTTGGTTCAATTGCTACTGGAATTCGACCCCGACATTGAGCCTCGGAGCCGGACGGGATCGAGCCCTCTCAAAGCCGCGGCGGCGACCGGAAAAGCTCAGATTCGTGATGATCGATCTCATTGCCCTCCCGATGTGGACCATCGCCGCCGTGACAAGGCACGTTGTCGGCGCCGGATTCGTCTTCGTCCTCAGCCACGAACAACCATGTCCTAGTAGTTCGCCACAAACTTTCCCGAGTAGATCGGAGCGATCAAACTCCCATGGACGTGGTTATGGACGATGTTGCACAAGCTCAATTGATGAAGAATAAGGTAATAATGGGCTCAATTGTCCCAATAACTTTAAATCACAGATTGCTAGTTTATTAAAACATGCGACCGCCGATGATGGAGACGGTTCGGGTTGCGCCAGTGGAGCACGCGCTGGGCTGTAGCAGACCAAGCCGGTGGTGCCGGTCGATCTCGGAGGAGATTTTCGGGCTCAAGAAGCTGACCAAGCTCCTCCTCCTCGGGAAGTCGCTCACCGGAGCTGTAGCTGACCAAGCCGGTGGCGCCGGTCGATCCCGGAGAAAATATGGACACGCCAACAGAGAGAGGTGAGAGATGGAACCAGAGAAAGAGACAAAAGAGAGAGGAGTGGCATTTTTTGAAAATTAAATGAATAGTTAAGGGTATTTATGTCATTTCATTCAATTTTTAAAAAATTAACTTATCCTTTAAGGGTATTTTAGTAATTTCACATGTTAAAAATGTTGAAAACTAGCAGAAATGGACGGAATGAGTAACGGTGACAAAAATGAAATTCTTGGGTATTCACCTTGACACGAAAAAGTCTAGGTGTAGTCATGTGATAATGTGACATATCCAAGTGTATCCATCTGGAATTATCCCATGTTATTTTTGAACTACATGAGGTTATTCTCTATGGTCGTCGCCTGTTAGTGACGGAGGGACGTTCCCCGGGAGAGACCGTGAAAGGGATATAGGTTCCAAAGACCAATAACAATGCCTTGAGAGGACCATTGATGGGTTTAGTCCCACTTTGCACTGAGTTTATCTCTCAGACCCTAGTGGACAGATTCCGATGTCACATGCTGGTTGCCGCTTTGCATGATTATTATTATCTTGTTTTGACATCCGGGATGTGGGGAAAGGGGATATAAACTGTTTTGATATTAGACTTGGGACGACAGTTTTTTTTTCTTTCATTTGTTGGTGATGCGGTTGTGGAGAGGCTAAGGGGGAGAGACTATGTTGATCTTAGAGAGTGGTTCTTTGTGTTTACCATGGTAGTAGACATATTTTTCCAGGGGGGTTTCCCCTGGGTTAACATCCAAGAATTGTCATTGTTAACTTGGTTTGCTGAGTCCATGGGTACAGTTGTAGGCTCTATTGGGAGCCAAATAGTAGTCCAACCACTCTTCACCAGGGAAGAGGGTTTTGATCGTGTCCCAGTATTGATGCACGTGACAGATCCACTCCAAAGATCGTGGGAGGTCGATTTTGTTTTTGGTGATAATACTACTAGGCTCGGTTTGACAGTCCAGGAGGTTACTGAGGTACTGGCCATCACACATCCAGTCAGACCAGTCTCCGAGGACTCGGGACAAAGGAGGTCTGGTCGGGGGCCATAATTCTATATGAGAGGCTCGAGGAGGCAAAGAAGGGGTACGAGAGGCTCACGGAGGAGATAGGAGACTGTTTGGCGTATTGGGCGAGCATGCTGTGGAGTACACTGATCTAGCCAAACTACAGAAGTTTTAGATGGCTAGGCATGCAGGAGGGTGTCCCGACGAAATCCGTTCTAGCTACGAGAGGAGTCCCGATATCGTTTACCCAGTGGAATTGTCCTCTTTGTCCACCGTGGAGGGAGGAGACTTACGAGCATCTGATGATCACATGCAGTTGGGTGTAGAGTCTGTGGCGGGAGATACACGACTAATGGAGAGTCCCTTTCATCCATTCGGGATCCGTTCATGATCTTTTTTCTGGAAAGCACTCTAAGGTGACAGAGAGGGTCACATGGAGATCTTGTAGCATACTGGTTACATTGGGCTTTTGATCAAGAGTTCGATGGGACACAAAGGACCTCCAGGTGGACACTTAGATTCGTGCAGATGCGCTCTTACACTCTGATGTAGGCAGAGGAGGGACGAGGGTTGGATTCTTGGGGGTGTGTGGTGGTGGGGGGGGGGTGACAGAAGGAAATCTCGGCAAGCTGAAATCTACCCACTCCCGAGTACATGACAAGTGCACCGGTCGTCAAGTAATATAGGGCGTTTTAAAGCCCC
>JAYMTP010006824.1:0-11655 GCA_036897365.1 Geranium brycei | reverse complement strand
GACCAACATCAATTTGATTACAAAAAAAAAATGATTTAGTGGCGGCACATGACGGCAATGGTGGTGAAGTGACGATGACTGGTGCTTGAACTCGAAACTCGAAGACGAAGACCGGAGCCTGAAGGCTTTGGGGATTGATACCCAATTCTGGAAGGCCCATTAGGGTTTAGGTTTGGGTATTAGGGTTTCCTATTAGTATTATGTTTCCTAATTTACCTGATTGACAGCTATCATTTAACTATGCTTATAATAGGAAACGACAAAAATATGAGGATTCCAGGACACACGTTCAAACCACGAAAGCTACTATAATTCTCTTACCGATCAATTAAATCTGCTGCTTCATGGCTTATTTCGTCGGGTACCCGAGGCCAAGGAATGTTACGATTGAGGATATTATCAAATATTGTCTACAAGGAAAAGAAAAAAATACTATTAGAAAACCAAGGAACGGGCGCTCACTTGAAATGCAAGTTATAAATAAATTATTCAACTAAATAATGGGTGCACATCGAGCGTCAAATTGCAATTTAATGAGAACTAACACGGTGGTGGTGATGATGGTGCAACTTATGTGTGTGATTCTTTAATATCGGGCTAAAAACTAACGGATTCAAATATTTGGATTATTTTTACTTAGAGAGCATATCGTAAAGGGTACTAACCTGAGGATGCTCGGCATTGAAAGGTGGAATGCCAACGATCGATTCAAATAAAATGACACCCACAGACCACCAATCAGCCGTTGTGCCTGAAAAAAGATAAAACAATATACTTACATTATCCCCATTAAAAAAAATTACACAACAATAATAGAGAAGTGCAATAATAGCTTTAAATTTGACACTAAAACCACTTCATAGGAGCTGGAAATATAGAAGTTAGAGCAATGTAACGAAAAATAAATATGCAAATAAACCTCTTAACCGACTGTTTCCTACGTGGATCCAACTTTCGAAGCCTAGAGATTGTTTTTCGTTTTGGAATGGCCAAAGTATAATTTAGAGAAAATTGCAAAAAGATGGCCTATTATATGACACTTCTGCAAAAGGGTGATGTGTTGTTTGTATTTTTTTGCAAAACGTGTGTATTTTTATAAAATGACAAAATTGACCCTGAAATTAAGATTCAAGACTTTTAGAAAATAATTTTAAAAAATAGTATAACAAAAAAATTAAATTACAAAATTTGATCATATAAATTTTAGTTAAAAGATAAAAACAGAAACTTTTAAAATATTTTTTAGTTTCAGGAGTAATTTCATCATTTTTATAAAAATACACATTTTGCAAAAAAAGTGCAAACAGCACAACACCCTTTTGCAAAAGTGCTACATTATAGGGCACTTTTGTTCTTACAATTTTTTATATAATTTATTGCTGTACCAATAAAAAATATTATAAATAAAAGGCTGTACGAACCATGTCCTGTTCCCAAGAGTATCTCCGGGGCCAAATAGTCGGGTGTACCAACAGCAGAGCGTTTTTTCCGCCTTTCTCGCTGATCTTCAGATTCCGATTCTAGATTTTCATCGTCGTCCTCGAGTATGGAGGTAACACTGACAGCTGGACTGGATAAGTCATCAGTGCTGTTGATGAGACCAACCTTTGAAAGCCCAAAGTCTGTCAACTGCTTGACAAAATGAAAAGAGTTAAACTCATAATGTTATAAGCAATTGATAGAGACTGGAGTGACATTAGCCATTGAAGAACACTAGCAATATGGGTAAGAGTTCATGAACTTGTTAGTTAAACTCAACTAGGCAAACTAACAAATTATGGCAAAATAAGGATACTGTAATAGCCAATAAGGAAAAAGAAACATAAGAGGTAAGAAAATAAAATTACAAAACTATTTTTTTTTTCAAATTTTATTACCAGATTGATAGATAGGCCAACTCCTACTTTGCTTGGGAAAAGGCATACTTAATTGTTGGTCCGTCAATTTTTATTGCTAAATAATAAAATAAAAAGACGAAAAACAACACCACCAATTTCATTGTTTCTGGCTAGCAGCATTAGGGTTGTTTACAGTTCGGTTTTGAACCAAACCAATCAATTCGGTTTTAAGAGAATAAAAACCGAAACCCGAAACAATGGAATTTGGTTCGGTTTTGAACACGTCGGTTTTTGGTTCGATTTGGTTTGCAATGAACCGAATTACATGAACTTCTCACATTTTAGACCGTTTTGACTCCTTATTTGACTAATCGGTTTTCGGTTGGATTTTCTTTGAACCGATTTTCATGAAATTCTCACATTTTGGTCCATTTTTGACTTATTTTTTGTTGGCCTAATTAATAAGAATAGATTACTTAAAATGGGCCATGTGTCGAAATCAATCGTTTTTCAGTTTGGTTAGGTTTTTATTGGTTCTCATTTCATAAACCGAACTGGTCGAGTTTCGGTTTTAAGCCAATTCAGTTCTTTATGGTTTGGTTATTTTTCAGTCAGTTCGGTTATTTTTGGGCACCCCTAAGCAGCATGATGTTCGAAATCCTAATTAGAAACAAAAAAAATGCACAATTCCCCGTAATTATCAATAAGTCGCCTACAAAAGACCCTATGATTACCTTGATGTGACCATCATGTGCAATCAACAAATTATCCGGCTTCAAATCACGATGAACCACACGCTGCGAGTGCAAATATTCCAAAGCAAGCACCTGCAGAAACATTGTATTTTCAAACTAAGAGTTGCATCGTTATCTACACAGAATATTTACACAGAGCACACAAACACTTACAACTTCCGCTATGTATACACGAGCAACATCTTCATCTAAGCAGCCTAAATTCCTCAATAATGAATATAGATCTCCCCCATTCAAGTACTCCATCACCAGGTACAAGTTTTCGCGACACGTAAATGAATAAAAGAAGCGAACCTGAGACAGCTCTTATACATGTTATAACGGGACAACTAATTCTAAATATAGGAAAAACACTTGGATAGCTAGACCTACTCACCACAAAAGGATTGCGGACTGAAATTAAAATGTCACGTTCTGCTAAAATACTTTCCACGGCATTTTTACGGATCATATCAGCCTTCTTAAGAACCTGTCACAAATTGAAAACATTTACAACGAATCAGAACTCATGTCCCCATCACAGTTCATAAAATGATAAGATGTAACCGCATAACTCAGAGGGCTTCACAAAAAAATATCTTCAAAATAATAAGCCTAAAAAATACTATAAATGTAAAGCTTCTATATATATATCCCATAGCAACACCATGCACAATGGCAAATAACAATTCTATTAAGTTACGTGGACATATTAGGGTATTAACTGATTTGTAAAAATTGCAAGGTCCATGTTATCATACCATTCAGATATTTGTAAGAAATCGAGCGACCGTTTTAAGAAAAATCAACACCAGTAACATGACTAAAACTACATAACTTATAAAAACAATAACTATCAAGCACAATCGTGGCTCCACTCTACCTTAATAGCAAAAAGATCTCCTGTTGTTCTCTTTTTGGCCAAAAACACTCGGCCAAATGCTCCACGACTGATTGGTTTAATGATCTCAAAGTCATCTATGCTGGTACGATCTTTAGAAGAATGAACGGGACTTGTTCTCAAGCTACGGACCACATCATCTTCTAAAGGGGCATCTTCATCGATCACAGTGCTTGTTATATCCACCTTTTCATCCTCGATTTGAGCACAAAGCTGCAAATATTTCTCCCTAGACAACCCACAACTCATTAAGTTATCACACACAACAAATCAGTAATCGATCTTTTCTACTCAAACTCAAAGTTCAAAATTTCCAATAAGAGTGTTGAGTGAACTCCATTTGCACAGTATGGCTAACAGACATGTACGTACTCACCTAATCAACTTCTCAATGCGTGTCCCAAAGGACTCCACAGTCACTGCGTCGAACTTTCTACGGCCGATTACCACTCCTAAGTCGTCAAGACAAGTCAATAAATATGTTACTGAGCGCTCATCATCCAGGGGTGTATTTGCTACGCATCGTGCAATATCAACCAATTCACCCATCTGCATCATCCAGAAGTAATAAGATTAAGAACCTGAAAACACTAATAGTAAACGTGTATAATTTCTGATCAGTAAGCCATTTGTGATAAAAAAAAGCAGTTTATTTGATAACCTTAAAGGAACCTGCAGCACCTATTCTGCATGGTACTGTAAATGAAACTCAAGCTAGGCGGTTCCATTAGATACTTGAGTGTAAAACTTTTGGCAATATTCATGCATGTGTCTAATTCATTTTCCTAACCAATTACCATATTGTTGTTGTTTTAGTTTCACTTACCCTAACAGTACAAAAATTAAATTTTTGCTCTCATTAGCTTCATATTTTGGAAGTTTCCTGAACAGAATTTTGACTTTTACTAGATAACTCTATTGAAAAGGTGCTTAATTTGGAATTAAAAGAGTGTTGCCTCCAAATAATTTTTTTTGGAGACTTATATGGACTCTAATTTGATACATTTCCCACAAAAATGGTTCCCATATGCAGCTATGAATGAACGTGTTTCTTTTGGGAAAAAACCTCAGAAACCAAAATGCCATAAATATGCTCCTCGTGTCTCCACTAAGAGAGCACCGACGAGGTTCTTAGGATAGACTTCAGTTTTTGAATTTGTTTTTATAACCAACCACAAAAACATACAAGCTTGAGCATGGGAAAGTAAACCTCCAATCGATGTTTTATATCTAAGGTGACTAGTTCCTACCTCAAACACGAGAGGTTACATAACAAACTCAGAGCAACGATCTCCACTCAATCCGATAAAGTATGTTACTCTGCAATTCAAGATAACGAGAAAAAAAACGTTGCAATAGAGATGATGAAGTTGTGTGTTTTAATCAGTGTTCTAAAAATTGGGCCAGGCGGCCGCCTAGGCGGGGATTTTTAGAACACCGACCCGATTTTACCTAATCGGACGGATCAAGTTGGCTAGGCGGAATTATGCAGGTCTAAGCTATTTTATTTCAAAACATATAATAATATAAAATGCCAAAAATTAAAATATTTTATAATAATAGATACTTTTACTGTTTTAAAAGGACATGAATGCAACAAATATTAAAATTTATATTTTATATTCTAAATATTTATAATTATTATTTTTATATATTAATTGTGTATATAATACATTATTTAATAAAAATAAAAAATAGATAAATTCAAATCCGATTAATCCCCGGAGCCCCTATCCGCCCGACTAGCGCCTACCGGTTTTTAGAACCTTGGTTTTAATGGTATCCGAGTTACCTGTGGAATATCATCCTGCTCGGAGAAAGCGCCTTTCCCTCCCAAGAGCAAATCTATCGGACTGTTCCTAGGTGTTAGTAGTGGAGATCTCGGTGTCATGCTACCGGCAGAAGATGTTGTCATGCCTTGATCAGACTTGGGGCCAAAACGGGTTCTACACGACATCAAAGGTAAACCTTTCATATCTTCCATAAAAGCAGAATTATCAGCTTCAGGAAAACAATCAAGCATATCCTCCGAGCCTCGTCGGGACCAATCACTGAGTTTGGGTGAGAAAACATCAGACTCTTCCGTCACACTAGAATTCGACACTTTCGCAACATCCGGGCTTCCCAATCCTACCATGTGATGGATATCCTTCTGCCCAAAGGCTTCCATCATCTTCTCGAGAGTTTCGGCTATTCTTATCAGACGCTCGTTCACACTTAAGCCCTTCTGATCACATCTATCGGCAATGGTACAAATTCTCGAATGATCTTCCACATGTAAAGTCGGAACCTCCTCCTCACAAATGCGACAGATAATTGAGTTGTCACCGGAAACATTCTGCTGATCTCCCCAGTAGCCCCAAGAAACTTTATGCTGGTGCTTTGAAGAATGATCATGGAGATCTTTCCCATGAGGCTCGGGAAGTCTAAGAGGAGCCATATCCGTGTCACTAATCACTCCCTTACCACTTGCATTTTTCAAGGGTTCCACCTTCTTATCATCCTGCTCCATTACCGAAGCAGCCTCTTTTGTGATTTTCCCTACCGGGGATGGAAGTTTTTTCCAAGAAGCGATTCGATCACCCCTGCCTCCGGGTATTTCCAAATTCTTTGGTCTGTCATCTGCAAGAGGAAAAAGAATTTTCACTGGCTGTGCAACATGGTCTCTTTTCCAATCCAACCCGTGATGCTGCTCCTGACTATAAAATTTCCTGGACGCGGGTGCTTTTGTAGCACTAGCACTTTTAGGATCTTTACCCAAGGGTGGAGGGACCCGTTTGTCAGCAGAATGCAGAACTCTAGACTGGCGAAGCTGGAGAACATGTTCGTCGTCGGCCAAACCACTTTCCTTGTGGAACTGCAATAGCCTCGTGCACCTCGTTAGAATGAAGAGCATCCGAGTATGAAGCTGCTTGAGCACTCCCATGGGAAGTTCTTGACGCCTATCATCCAAATCCTGAACTATACCTTCACACTGGAGCCAGAACTCTCCGGGCGACAACATAGCGCATCTGCGAGCCAAGATTAACAGATCCTCAATAGTTTCCTGCAACTCGGGTTGACTTTCAGCATTTTTTTCAAGAACTCCAACCAAATCTGCTGCAAAGATGGCTAAATCAGAATTCACTTCTTCCTTTGCTTTGTCGAATTTTGCTCGAATAACGACCAAGACTTCCTGCAATAAAAAGCAAGGTTTTAGACTGTTAGGCATTTATGGAACTTCCTATAGTGCAATCTGCGACCCACAGAAGGAAACGTACGTACCTCCAAATTATTTAAGCCTCGAGGCTTCCAAAATGGGAAAGGCCGAACACCTTTGGAGTTTAGTTCATGGGAAAAACTTTTGATGTCACCTGGAAACCTCTTTCTGGGTGCACTCGTGACACGAAGTATAGCTTTAAAACGGGGGGATTCGGATTCCTTTGAGTTTACAAGATCAGACGAAGCACAATTAGGCAAATACGCTTTTCAATTGTGATTGAAAAGCCATGAACAGCATCAATGAAAGAGCTTTATACCATACCTCAGGAGTACAAGCATCTGAACTTCTCAAACCTCCAGAAGGGGCCCATGACGAATCTTGTTTCCCTGTTATGAAAAAAGATTTAAGTCATGAACATCATTATTGAAATAAACATGAGAAATGGTACTCTTTATACAGTGGCTCCAAAATTTCATAGTTGCTCCAATCCCTAAGCACACTGAAGTTTCAGAAGATATCTCAAGTTCATTGAACGTGCATTCAGTATGGGGACTCCTCTTTATTTGGAAAGATAATAAAGTGCAAAAATTCATTAACCAACTTATAGTAACCTCTCATATAGTAACCTCTTGGTTATGTCTACTCTTGTCTCTTTCTCCTTAATGCATGCATCAAAATTATCTTCAAGCATTTATTCAAGTGTATGGACGACGGTTGTAGTTAGAAAAAACCTCAATATAAAATAAAATAAAAAATCGCCAGTGTCAAACAGAACAAAGATCATCACATTTGACCCTGCAATTCTCTTTTTACTTAATGCCAATTTCCATTTACACATTTATGTTCGATCTCTTTCCAAACTGGGAGTTGTTTTTTACCATAAACCAAACCCGATTCTTAAATCAAGAATTTAACCTCCTCCACAGCACCAGATGATTGACAATTATTACTCTTAATGACGGAACTAATGAAACCGCAAACCGTTATAATCATCAAATGCTAAAAATAAGCCGACCACCTTAGATTCTATGCAGAGAAAGCTGTACCGTCGCAGGACCTCCCATGACGCTCAAAACATTCAATTTCTACATATCAATACAATTTTGCCTCTCAAATAGTCTTGCAGCCACAATACTCATTGCACAATCAACACAAAGGTGTAACAACTAAAAATCTTCCTAGAATCACACAAATGACACTAACAACTACATCACATTCAATTAGTGAATGGTAAATGAGTAAACACGATCTGATCAATACCTGATTGAGCTGAGGATTCAGCATTTGGAGCTGTCGCCGCAGCCGATACATTGGGGCTCTGATTTCTTGACTGAGCACTCCCAGTGGACATATCATCAAAATTGCTCACATTATCAACCCAATCCCCAATGTCATTCTCTCGAAGACCCTTCAACAAGTCCTTGCTCTTCCCATCACCACCACCACCACCACCACCACTACCACCACTTGGTCTCGACAAGTTACTCGAACCCAGAGACCCTTTATCGCCCCGAAACCCGAAAAAGCTCTCCTGAGGCAACGGTCCCGATCTAGTCTTGATCCTGTTCAGCCCCAGCGAAGAAGCAAGAATCGGAGACACCGACGACGGCACTTCCTTGCCCTTCCCCGACGAGCTCGGCGCCAATTTCGGGATCAGACCCGACTTGGGCTTCTTCAATGGGTCCTTCTTCTTCGCTCCGTCCTTGACCCGACAAGGAGCGATCTGGGTCTCTTCCTTGGACCCAGATTTCGCCTTCTTCTTGTCGGATCTGACCGGAGAATCGGACCCGAACGATCGAGGGCTGTTCGATCCGTCTGGGCTCGAAGTATCCGATTTCTTGGAACTGAAGAACCTGCCCTTGAACACCATGTCGCTGGTTCTTCAATTGGGTCTCTAGGGTTGGTCTGGTTCAGCTTCACCGTGACATTGAGTGACCTTAGAGTTGAGATTGAGATTGAGGGGAGTGAAAATGGTGAATGGTTGATTGATGGGTCGGTACTCAAAGTTTTGAAAGGTTGAAACTTTATTTTCTTCAGTGGATAGATTGAATAGGAAAGAATGAAGAAAACGAAGTGTGAGAGAGAGGTTTGAAGTGGAGAAGAAGAGAAGAGGCTCTATTTTTTCTATTTTTTTCCTCAAAAAGGTAGTTTTTTTTCTTCCTTAATTTTCTCATCGGTAAAACAAAAATCAAATAGGAGGATTAGGAGCATAAACACATGTTTACTGTTGTAATTAGGCTCTTGATAGCTTTCTCTTACCTTAAGTTAACGTCACACTCATTTTAGACTGAAGAATAGAGAGGGAGAATTAGGCTCTTGGTAGCTTTCTCTTACCTTAAGTTAACGTCACACTCTCTTACCTTGAGTTAACGTCACACTCATTTTGGACTGAAGAAGAGAGAGAGAGAGAGATCTCTCTGTTCTCGTCAGTGAAGAATCAGATCAGTTTCTGCAAATATTTCTGATTAGCTTCTCCTTCCTTCAAATTTGGAAACAAGCTTTTGTGGTTTATTACCCTACGATTGATATGGAAGAGACGATCTTATTTTTTCTTCGTTTATGGGTACTGATGTTGTTTTCAGTAGCTTCTACTTGACCCAGATTTTGTTTTTGACTCAAGGTTTTGAAGTTTTGGTCTTCTTTGTTGTAGACATTGTTTGAAGCTCTTCTTGTGATGTGGTTAGATTGATCAGAAAGTTGTGAATGAAGGGTATTGTAGCTTTAATTAGTATGTGAACCCTAAAATGGATTTGGAAGAAATGGTCTTTTTTTGGGTCATTGTATTTTTTTAAATCATAAGCCCATTTCAGAGAATTATGCAAGTTAAATGAGCAAATTTTTATTTATGCTCTAAACCACTTGACTAATTCATAATGGTTTGAGGTCATTATAATAAAATTCTACTTGTCCCATTTTTTGTCTTTGATTTAGGGTTTTCAAGTTTTGATCTTGTTTGTTGTTGACACTGTTTAAAGCTCGACTTGTGCTATAGTGAATTGATCAAAGAGTTGGAGCAGGGTGCCCAAAAATTATCGAACTGGCCAAAAATAATTGAACTGATCAAACCGAACTAAACGGACCCGAAAAATAATTACAGTGAAGAATGAATTGATTCGGTTCGATTTCGAATCGAACCGAAACTCTATCGATTTGATTTTAGTTTATAAAATAAGAACCGATAAAAATCTAACTGAATCGAAAATCGATTGATTTGCACACATGACTTATTTTAAATCGTTGATTTTGTTGATTGGGCCAACAAAAAAGTCAAACAAGAAGTAAAAACCGGCAGAAAATGTGAGAATTTCATGAAAATTAGTTCAAAGAAAATTCAATTGAAAACTGATAAGTCAAACAATAAGTATAAACAGTTTAAAACGTGAGAATTCCATAATATTATGCTCATAATAAACTGAACTGACAAAAACAGACATGTCCAAAATCAAATCGAACTGAATTGAATTTCATTGATTTGGTTTCGATTTTTATATTCTTAAAATCGAACCGAACCAAATTTCATTGGTTTAGTTTCGATTTTCATTTTTTTAAAACCTAATTAATCGGTTTGGTTCAAAATTAAACCGAACCGTGAACAACCTAAGATTGGGTGTATGGTATTGTGGCTCTAATTGGCCTGTTATCAACAATTTGGGGTTGGCTCTTGTTGTACCTACCAAGCTTTCAAAAGAGAAAGTTAATCTCTTGATTACTGTTTTAAACTTTGTGTATAACCTATAATATTGTTCACCTAAATCTTGAATTCGGCAGAGATGGGTTGTTTATTCACACTTTGATCACCTAAATCTTGAATTCGGGTAAGTTAATTTGTTGATTAATTGTTGACCTCTGGCTAATTGAGTCTGAGTATATTTATTGGAGTCCAGAGACGAATTGTGCAATAGATGTTGCTAGTAGTCGATAAAAAATTCAAAACCGCTGAAGAACCGGCAAGAACCGGAACAACTTCTAGATAAAAAATAATTTTACTATTTTATTTGCAGATTTTATAATTTTATTCAGTTGTAATAGTTAAATTTTATCTCGGGAGAACATTCGTTGAATTTATATATCTTAAAACTTACATTCTACTCTCGGTAACAATGGTGATTGTTCAATTGAAGAAGGATCTGACGGGTTAGGTTGGGCCAAGTAGGACCCGACCAACTATTCATCCACCGATAAAAGCGAGAGGTACTCGTTGTTCTGTAAAGCCATCCTAACGCATTGCCCTATATTTTAAGGGCAATGAATCCCAAACCTTCGCTTAAGACCCACGACCCAACTTCCTACTTTGGATTGGACAAGTCAGATGCAATCCTACCTTGACTCAACTCGTAAGAACCAACCAACGTTCAATCACTTTAAAGCCCCAACTCGGTTACAAGCTCACGTTTCTGAGCTCGGCGATATAAACTATCAACAAAATTGATTATATGGTCTACGATCAATTCACAACTTATCGAAGTAGTTTGCTTTCATTAATTCCTACTACGTTTCTATCGAAAACCCATTACACCTTCAATTAATAAAAAATTATTGTCATTAATAACCTCATGTGTGGAAATGCAAATTAATAGCCTCATGAAACTTAAGTAATGTAATTATGGAAGGAAAAAAATAGAACCAAAATCATGGGTCAAAATCATGGGTGGCAGCAACGAATTTTAGAGTGGATTTTATGATCCCGTCACGTTGAATCCCAATCGAATTTGTATATGTTAAAAACCTACCTTCTACTCTCAGGAGTAAGAGACAAAGTTTTTCTTATCTAGAGGAAGCCGCTTAAAATCCGAAATTTTACCTTAATCTTATAATACAAAATCAAAATAAAATTTAATCTTGTTTTTAAGAGAAAAATGAGAAGATTTGTATGATTATCTAGTGGGGAATGTTATTCCATTCGTATTGGCTCATCTTTTAGGCAACAGGAAATGTCGCACGAAATGTCAAGGACATTCTCTGCAACATTCTACGCGCAGA
>JAYMTP010006823.1:0-11656 GCA_036897365.1 Geranium brycei | reverse complement strand
CTCTCTCTCTCTCTCTCTCTCTCTCTCTCTCTCTCTCTCTCTGTCTCTCTCTCTCGGCTTGTTTCATCGACGAAAGGCTAGTTTGGGAGACCGAGTCTCACGAACGCAACTCGCGCAAACATAGCACGAACCTTGAAATTTTCGACAAGCTCTTCCAGGCAGTGACAAAAAGGGGAGAATAAAAGAGAGCTACCATGAAATTTTTGGTGTGTTTTCATAATGCTTTTAAGAGTTACATACCCCCTAATCACCTTATTTATAGAAGAAAAAAAAAAGCAAATGTGGCCAAGTGGCCATCTCCCTATGCATCACACCTAAAAGCTTAAGCTGATAGGTGGAGGCCCAGATTGTTATATAAGCTGGTGAATAGATTCACATCTTTCAGATGTGGGACTCTAACACCCACACTCACGTGCAATACAGTTCGAAATGCGCACGTGAAAACAGACGAGCGGGGGCGGATATAGAGAAAACGCATGATCCATGGGATTTTAGGCCCGATGACATATACACGTCCAAGATAGAACCAAGCTCTGATACCATATCAGAAGCCCAACCCACCTAAAAGCTTAAGCTGATAGGTGGAGGCCCAAATTATTATATAAGCTGGTGAATACAATCCCATCTTTTAAATGTGGGACTTTTAACATCCATTCATTTTAATTTTAGTATCTTATTCATTTACGGAAGTGTTAGATTGTTAAGTATTTAAGACACTGTTGTACCTTGATGGCAAGGGAGCACGCAAGACAACTAATCAATCAATATAATAATTTTGATACTGACATATGTATTAAATAATATGAACACATGCAAACGAAAATCTTAATTGAGAAAATATTGTTTAGCAGCTTGACCACGAAAATCCAATAAATATAAGAAAAAATATGTATACACTCTTTCCTTAATTAATTTAAAAAATGAATTTAAAAGTTATATTCTTTCCATCTTCGTAGATGACTCAGCATTTTTTTTTCAGGCTGAAACACTCACGAAATGATGAAATTGCCATTTGATTACAAATTATATAATATAAAATAAAAACAACTATTCCTATTTTTTCAGGGGCGGTGGGAAGGGGAAGAAATTTTAGACTAAAAAATTAATTTCATTAATAGCATAATTAATTTTAATAACATAATTACTAAATGCATATAGCAACAAATAATTCGAGCTTGATTATTTAATTTTTAATTAAGTTTGAATTTAATTTTCATGTATATATAAATACCGAAGCGAATTAGTTCGTAAGCCTTAACCCTAATAGATTAGGCTCGACCTTGACTCGTTTATCAAACGATTCAACTTTACTTTGCTTAGAATATTCACAAAATTTCAATAATTAATAAATAATTTATTATAAGGAAAACTAAAAAAATATAATGAAAAACTAAAAAATAATTTAACTAACACAATAATTAGTAAAAATAATTATAATAAAACGAATAATATAAATTAAAGATTGACATATATAATTTTCAAGTAAAACTTTACATGAAATTTTTTCGAATTCCCGGCTGGGATCCGCCTCTGGCCCTTAGTGACTTCATTTTTTCAGCATGCATGAATGACCAAGGGTTGAAATTGTTTGCCCATCCATGAGGCAATTTAGAGAAACTCCAAACCCAAGTTTTTCAAAACCCCAAAATCGTTACCCAATTACTATGAAAATTCAAGGCCCCATCCCCATCTTACTCAAATCCAATTCTCCAAAAATCAACGCTCTAAGCCTCAATTCTCTGGTTTTTTTTGCGAACTCCCTAAACATACAACTCATATATGGCTCGACGATTTGTTTGGAAGCATCGGTTGTCTCTGTGGGTTGACGTCCCTCTAAACCCAACAAAAAGGTAAACTTTATGCTTTCATCCACTATCGATGCCAAGAGGATGTCAAAGCAGCCATAGATGAGTTCAACGACTTATTCATCTATGGGACTCGTCTTTTCGTCTCGGAAGCTCGATGCAATTCCAACTCCACAACCAAACCCCCAACCCACACAAGGCTTCGATCGCACTTATTGATTCATCGGTGCAACCGATCGGAGTCTCGTTAAAAGATGTTGTCATTGGCCGACGACCTCCAACTCCGTCAGAGACTGTTGGAAACTTGTACGGTTCAACCCTTGGCCTCACGAAAGATAGACTCACCTGCTTAGTAACTATAGACAATCACTTCTTGACCAAATTTTCATGCTTTGTCGCTGGATTTCTAGATCTAGTAGGAGTACTAAATTGATTATGGGGTAAATCTGTCGTGACGGGGTATTGGATATCCATGTTGCTCCTCTTGGCAACCGGGTGTTCATCATCTCTTTCTATTATAAAAGTTTTATCGATGAAATGGCAAGTTCAAACTGGATCTGGATTCATCACTGGTTCGCAAAGATTGTTGCTAAACCGAACCTCCTGGAGATTGGGGGTCTTTTCATATGGGTTTCCATAATAAGAATTCCAATATTTGCCTGGTCAGCAGATTCGATCTCCAATATTACATCTAAAGTAGGCGATGTTATCTTCATCTACCCTCGATCTCTATCAGGCTCTCATCTAGATCGAGTTTTGGTTTTGATTCATTCTGGTTCTGTATCTGCAACCAATTGGCTTCTGGATCTACTCATATTGCATATATCTTTAGTTGTTTCAATTGTGGAATACCTTGTCAGAATTCTCCAGCCCTTTTCCCCAAATTGACAAATCCGCTCACTTAAATATGGAAGATGGTGAAATCTCACCTCAAACCAACCAGAATTGTAACTTAGCAAATTCGATCTTGAGGTGGGCGGTGAAAAGGGTCTGCAAGTTAGAACCACCGCTCTAGGACGACGGAGGCTCCTCCCGCAAAGTCGCGACGACGAGGAAAAACTTTAGAAGAAGCCGAAATATCTGGTGCCTAAACTTCTCTTTGCTCGATGATGACTGTGTCTCTTCCTCCTCCCCCGACCACGACCACTGCCACCTTGACAGACTCTATTCCTGACTTGCGGCAAGTTTAAGCATTAGCGACGAAGGAAGGAGTTTAGCGTACTGTTCATGACTACCTTCACAAATATGTCATGTCTGAGTTGTACCATTCTAGGGGTCTGTGCTTTGTCAATGTCACTTGCAATATGCTGCACATACAAGTTTGATTGAACAATTCACATTGGCCATATATATAGATAGAGATTATATTTACCCCAAATCCAACAGCTTCATCGGTCCGTTACCGGCTCCAATTTCGGTAACCCTCTGGTACCTGTCGGCTCCAATTTCGGTAACCTTCCTACTTGGCTCACCAGGCTTCCTGACTGGTCTGACTAGACGTCGGCGACCACGAATCGGCGTCGAAGGCCACGAGAGGTAACAAACTAGTCTTTGGGGATTGTTGGTGGGCGGCCACGAATCAGCGTTGAAGCTTCTAGAGAGATGGGTTCTAGGGAGTGGTGTGGGTTTTTGGGGATTGTTGTTGGTGATGAGGTAGGAGCTCATCAAACTAGAATTTCTCCAGAAATTTCATGAGTGAGAGGAAGAGAGAACGAAGAAAAGACATCGAGTGATGGTGGAGAGAGAGGTGTTTAAAGAGAGGGCAAATTGGTCATTTTTCATGAGATTTTGAATATGTTTATTCATATTTAATTTGTTATTTGAAAGGACTAACATAACCTTGCACTATAAGCTTGGTTGTTATTGAAGTGAGGGTAAAATAGTATTTTCCATATTTAATGATAATTATTCATTTGAAACTTGTAAAATAAGAGCATTTTAAACTTTTTATAAATCATATCAGTTAAATCTAACGAAATTTAACTTAAATGTAACGTAATGAAACTTGGGGGATCGAGAAAAAAATTCAAATTTAAATATAGTGATCCTACGATAAAATTTAAGCGGGTATATTAATCTGTAATTACCCCTTAATTGTTAAAGCATAGGTGAAGTAATAAGATTGTTATTCGATTACGGATGGTGTAATAGGAAGATGAAGCGGTGGCATGAAGTATGGAGAGACTTAGAGGGCACTTACTTGGTGGGCAGTGGTTGTGTGATTCCCCACCCTGTCTCTCTCTTCCTTGCTTCGCTTTCTTTTCCACGAAGCCCCACCACCCATTTCTCCTCCTTCATTTCCTATTTTATTCAATTGCCACCATCGATCAATCAACTCTTCTCAACAACCACTCATCTCTCCACTCTCCACCCCGGAGCGTGTTGCTCACTCATCAACAAGTAGCGTGTGTTCATGTACAACATTATCATTGCACTACCAATTCATATCCCATCATTTTTCATGCTCTACTCTTTCTCACGCTTCTCATCAACCAACTCGAGAATTGTCAACGTGGAATGGACTTGAATTCATGGATTGATATTTTGTTAAGTTAATAATCATTTTGGATTAAACATTATGTGGAGAAAGGTCTGTAGAGAAAGCCTTATTTGGTGTTGGGTGGACGCAAAAGGCATAAGTTTGGAGTTTTGGTGTAAAGGTTAAAAGTAGAATGATGGCAGCCACGCTCCATTCCAGTACAACTATATTCTAATTCAAAATCAGCTGTCACTCGGATTTGCATTTGTATTTGTATTTGTATCTGAGTTTGTTTGGTGGCAGAAGATTTTGTATTCTACCATAAATCTGGGTTAACACTATTCTAGATAAGCTATCCTTTTCCAGTTTTAAAAGCACAACAATCCCTAACCAACCACCGTGTCTCTGTTTCTCTCCCCCACCTTCATTTCTATATTTATTATCGCCAACATCCAACACGTTAACTAATATTAATAGTAAAAACATAACTTATTATTATGTAGTTTATTATGGTTAAATAATTGATCATGGATGTTTGCTATAAAGAGTCTTAATCATATAATTAAGTTGGACAAAAATGGGGAATTAATTGGAATGTAAGTAACTCTACCTAATAGCTTGTGTGTGTTTGAATAAGATATCTACTTTTCAAAATCATATAAGCTCCTCACCAAACACACAGCTCTCTCTCACGAAGAGCCTATCTCTTCAGTTGAGGCCTATGGAAGGAAACGGAGATACGGCGCCGTTTTGGGCACAAGCCACCACCTCGCCTCGCCGCCGATCGTCTAAGATGGTCTCTTTGCCTATGTTAGTCATGGGCTTATCGGTTCTGTTGTTGATAGTGTTGTTGTTTCTTCTTCCTCCATTTCTGTCCCAAATTCTGAGGCCCTATACTGTGAAGCGGAGCTTGGATTCCTTCAATATCCTGCTCGTCCTCTTTGCGATTCTCTGCGGGGTTTTCGCCAGAAGAAACGACGACGGATCGTCCGTTTCCAAGGCAAGCGATGAGCGGCCGGTGGTTCAGCAGCCGTGGTTCGATGAGTACGGTTCTAATCGGAATTCTTCTCCGATTACACCGTCGCCGGTGACCGGAGTGAGCCGATTGAGGAGAAGCAGCAGCTCGTATCCGGATCTGAGACAGGAATCGCTCTGGGAGGTCCATCCCCGTGACGACCGGTTTCGCTTCTCTGACGATTTCGAGATCAACAGGTATCACTCGCCGGAATACGGGCGTCTCCGGAGAACCAGGACTGAAATCGGAGATGAGAAGGTCATTCCCGTCGATACTTTTGTTAATCGTTGTTCCACTCCGCCACCACCACCGTCGAAATCCCCGCCAGCGACGCCTCCTCCGCCGCCAGTGGTTCGTCGGAAAACAAGACGAACGTACCAATCGGTTGGGCGACGGGAGAATCCAGATGCTGCGAGCAAAACCGAAGCTGAGCGGGAGAACAATCGTTCCCCGGCACCCGCGGCTCCGCCGCCGCTGCCACCACCACCGGCGGTGCTGAAAGCTACGAATTCAGATCAGAAGCAGGGGAAATTAGAGCGGAGAAAGAGTTCGGCGAAAAAGGAGATCGCGATGGTTTGGGCTTCACTGTACAAACAGGGAAAGAGAGGGAAGAAGAAACACAAGGAGAAGAATGTTCGAGAAGCCGATTTCGATTCTCCACCTGTAGACCCTCATTTCTCAACGACAATACCACCGCCCTCGCCGGCACCGCCACCGCCGCCTCCTCCGCCGTCGGTGTTCCACAGTCTGTTCAAAAAGGGAACAAGCAAGAGCAAGAAGATTCATTCGGTCCCTCCGCCGCCACCGCCTCCGCCTCCATCAAAACGGAGGACACAGACTCAGCTCTCGCCGCCTCCGCCTCCAACACCGCCCAAATCCTCCCGGCGGCGAAACTCCAGCACATCCGGTAGGCCACCGCTTCCAACGAAGACAAGCAGCTACTATTACGACAGGGACGAGAATCTGAACAGCGGCGGACAGTCCTCGCTGATCCCGCCCCCTCCGCCGCCGCCACCGCCGTTCCGGAGTAACCAGAGCTCGCGCTGTAGCTCTCCGGAGCCGGAGGATGGTGAATACGCAAGGGACGGTGGAGATGCGACGAGGTCAGGCTTCTGTCCAAGCCCAGATGTTAACTTCAAAGCCGACTCCTTCATAGCCAGGCTCAGGGAAGAATGGAGGCTGGAGAAGATCAACTCCCTCAGAGAGAAGAACACCAATATGGGCCACAACCCAAGCCCAGGCCCACGAACAAGTATATAACTACCAGTAACTTTTTTCTTTTTCCTTTCTTTTGTTTGTTTATTCGTTTATTAAAATTTGGTCACATAGAAAATAGAAGCACACACAAATAAATTAACAGACAGAGGTTGATGGTGATGCCAGCTTGAAGGAATGCGGTTTTTGAGCAATTCTTGTAGAGGCTTCTTTACAGTTATGGGTTTCAATATCCATATATTATTAGGTGTTCTGGGACTCTAATTGTGTTATTTTTGGTCCACTCTAGAGCTCCCTTTCTCAGTCAGTCATGTGATTTGGTTTTCATTTTGATTTATGGGTTGAGTTGTTTGGTATTGTATTGTGACAGTATGTATGCATTGTCTCTTGAGTTTGCTCATACTCGTATCCTGGATTTTTCTACCTATTTGTAGAAAATAATATGCGAGTTTGTTTGATGTTTAAGTGTTTGCATTCTTAGTCTGTTGATTATAATTTTAATCAAATCAACGTTATAAGGGTATTGCTTGATTTGGATCCATGATATTTCCATTTCCACTGGAATTGAGTTTGAGATCGACATGTATGCAAATGTATGAGCACCACTCATCAAAGTATGCCCCAATCTCCATTTTGATTGATTATCTAATATTCGAATCCCATTCCCACCTAAAATAGCTTTAAAAACTGATGCAGCCTCTCCTAATTATTATTCTATTAGCTTTCCTGTTATCTTATGTTTGTTGATTATAGTTTAAATTGATTAGTTCTATTATTTTGGGTTTTTTAATACTTCTAGGTTAATCTTTGGAAGATAAGTCCTATGTGTTTATTTTAGATTTGGAAGACATTATCATTACTAATATCAATTTGAATTATTTGTACTAATTCTAATCTCTCTCAAGTTAGGATTTTATTCTTGTTTTGTTTCAAAACACCATTCTGCTACACCAAAGTAGTATCATAGCTCGTATTTGACTGGGCGTGATGACTATTGATGGCATAAGTAGAATCGCTGCAATGAACAACAGATTGAACAAATTAAGCAATGACTCGACAACATCCAATACTCAAATTGTGATCTAGCACAAACGCTTACTACGCCATTTTAGAATTGAAGAATCATACTGTTGTATTGATAATTGATTGATGGAATGCACAACGCAGTGGACAAGAAAAGAACGAAAATGGCCTACGTAAAACGTTCGACTGGGTCTCGACACAATCAATAAGGTTGTTGAACAAGGGAAGCAAGGTGTACTCGCGCAACAAGATGACCTCCGACTAGTGCTCCAGGAAACGTCAACTATATAAGTGAACTTTCACTAGTTCATTGACAAAACCAGAGGAATACTCATCAATGGAAACAACACGAATGTGATGCTTCATCTGAGTAAGGGGATAATTTTCAGGTTGATGTTCAGGGTAATAATAGAGGACCGAATAATCACGACTTCAGGATGAAGATTGATTTATCAACTTTCGATGGATGCTTATATGTTAAAGACTTTCTTCACTAGATATACGGATATTTTGGAAGATGAAAATGAAGCTAGTTGCTTGAAATTAAAATGAGGAGTTACGGCATGATAGAAATAACTTCAAAATAATCGATACCAACAAGGAAAGCAACACATGTGTGCTAGGCATAAGGTGAAGCAATTATTACATCAACGTTTTCTTTCCATGATCATGAACAATTATAATATAGCAATATTAGAATTGTCGACAGTCAAATCGTGCGGTGAAGAACTATACAAAGAAATTCATGATTAAATGTTTTAGTTAATTTACAAGAAATGAAAGACCAATAAGTTGCTCGATATATCGAGGTTCGAACTTAGTAATTCAAGACTGATTGTCTCTTTAAGGTTTATGGACTATGAGTGAGGTACTCAACATAACAATACAGGTAGAAAACCAAATAAAACAAACTTCCTTTCACACACATCAAGTAACTTTAGACAACTCGACACTTACCCTTCTAAAGGTACAACAACCTCAACCATTAAGGATGCTAGAAACAAAGGAGGTGCTCAGAGGTTTTCCGACGTGGTCTCGGCTTTTTCCGGCCTGTCCGATGGTGGGTTGAGCCCTCCTGCTCATTCCGGGACTCCAGATGCGTCGCCGACGTCTCCCCTCGCCGATGACGATTTCTGATTTGGGCGTCTTTTTGTCCTCGGTCCGATCCTTCAGTTTGGGATTGGACCGGTTTAGACCAACTTTTTGGGGTTCTGAGCTTATTCTATTTGATTTGAATCGGCTCCCTCTTTTGAACCAGAATTAATTGTGGGTTAGCCAAATTTCTTTCGGTTCATTTCAGTGTTTTAGGCCGTTTGTGTTTGTAATTTTTTTAGTCCTCTTGAGCATGCTTGCAATTCACTTTATGTCAATTTAATTTTTTGCCAGTAAAAAAAGGTAATCAGGGTTCTCAAATTCGGCATAAGGTCGAAGAAAAGTTAAAACTCCAAATAGACCAAACTATTCGGGTCAAAATAAACCGACAGAGCAAATTGCAACAACCCTTATGTCTGACCAATCCTTGTTTGGCGTGATGGATATGGATGATTTCCATGTTGTGTTGGGGGAGCATGCTATGGTATTATAACATCGATGATACTTACAAGGTTCACGTTAATACCCTTACCTTTTGGTGGGAGAATTAAAATATTGTATTACTCCAGCAGTCGAGCTCACTAGACTCCAACCCTGCTATTAAGGACAGTAAACTAGAGTTATTTACCATTATGGGGTCGGATATTTGTGTCGAGGTTGAATACCAAGGTGTTAGGATGTCATTAGTGGTAAAAGGACAATTTAAAGATGTCTAACGCCCCTAGAATCTTCACACGATTGATGAATCTGACTCTTCGACCACTCCTAGGGAAATTTGTGTTAGTCTAAATTAACAATTCTTATATAAAGTCTACATTAACAATATTAGTATGTCATTATTGATAAAAGGACAATTTGAGGATGTCTAACGCTTCTAGAACCTTCACACGATTGATGAATCCGACTCTTCGACCATTCCTAGGCAAATTTGTGTTAGTCTAAATTAACAATATCTTATATATAGTGTAGATTAACAATATTCTTATCTATATGCTCAATGAAGAACAACACCTAGACCACCTGATAACGTCGTCGATTTCTGTGTATTATTCATGCCTTTTATACCCTTAAATAAAGAAAGAGGGGTCGCTACAACTATCAAACGAGGTGGGTCATCTCATGCCATCATCTGCGACCTTTTTCTCTTGTCATCTAATGGAAGATTTTCTAGATGCTCTCTGCTTGGCCTCACCTCACTGTTGAGTTTATGATATTTCTTCCCCTTGGCCACTAATGCTGCTCTCGTAAATGCAAATACATTGTTGTTGTCCTCAAAATCACTATCACTATCTGGGCAAGCAACACATCATTTTTATGCGGGTTCACTTGAAACACACTAGTGGAGATAAAATGTTGATCGACCCAAAAGAGCATCACTTTTTCAGCTTATTTTCCTTCCACTTTTGGCTTGTTTTATCCCACTCGGGTACATTATACCTTTGGTTTAGACCTATTTTACCTCACGGGTCTCTTGAGAAAATATTGCAGATTTTGGGTCTTTTTAATCGCTTTTTGGAGATTTTCGAAGATCACCCATGAAGACACTAACTGCTCCCTATGGCCAACGCGAAGAAGTCATCGTGGCTGCACCTAATGAAACTCAAGCCTATGCCGGAAGACCAAAAGAGAAGTCCACCGTGGTCAACCGACCACGAGACCGTGCTCAAGACTCCAAGGTCTCATGTTCATCTCCGTGCTCGACCGAGTCCATGGTCGAGGACCACGACCCGTGGCCAAGTCCATGAGCACGATCACTTCAGACTTTGTGGAGCTGTTCCCGAAGCTTAGGGGAAAAGACATTGACCGCGGTCTCTCGACCACGCCCCGTTGCCAATCCGTGGCCAGAAGATCAGTCAAAGGCAGTTGAAGTGGCCGAGTCGTCTTCGCTAAAAACAAGGGATCGTTTCCGGCCACGAGCCCCTGGCCGATCACCACGCCCCGTGATCAAGTGGCAGACTTAACTAGTATAAATAGCCATCCCCATATCTCATTTTCATCATCATTCACTTACACATCTCTCCATTCCACTCTAAATCCTCTCTAGTGTTCTTCGTGTTCTTCAGATCTCGAGTTTGAAGATTCAAGGTCCAAACTTGTATGAAAGGTCCGGAGATAGAGATCATGTATTGATTCTCACACCGAGAATCAAATGGGTTTTATTCTTTTCACCCTTTCTTTGTAAATTATTTTATGCAATGAATGTAGTTTGATTTCAGTTCATATTTCATTTCGTTACTTATGTCATTTACGAATTATAATGCATGATTTAATTTAGAGATTCACATGTTTATCATCTTGAATATGACTTTGTCTTACTAATTGTGCCTCGGGGTTGAGGCGATGTCTTAGTTAATTATGGATTAGGAAAAATTAGGTAATTATTTTATATGCTTGTAGCGCCGAGAAGGGAGATTCTATCATATCTATACATAAAGTTGTGTCCCCTTAATTGCGAACTATCTGATCAAGTCTACTAGCATAACGTAGCAGGGACCAAGTAGATGGATCTGAGTGGTAGGAACACGGTTTAAATCTGACCTTTAGGTGAGGCTGGTTAACACGGTAGTAACATCCATAGGTTTACCCCAAAATATCCAGAGAATTTATAGATCTTAATGCTGGTGGGGGTGGTAAATATATCCTTGATTGCGTGTAGGTTCCTGAACCCCACTATAGAATCTTTATCTACCTAACAAGGGGGTACTGTGGTTGATTGACCTTATATTATCATCTACCAGAGATACATTGGTTCATTTGGAGTTCTCGTTACCTGCCTAGAGAGCAACGCCTAAAGCATAACTATAATTTAGTTCGTTTCCCGAATCTACTTTTTGATTGATTCATCTGCCTCAATTTATGTTTAGATTATATTGTTCATCTACTTCATAATCCTTTCATTTCCCGTTGTGTCTCTCGTTGTTAATTTATAGTTTTACAAGTTGTAACCTTAACCCCACTTTTCGACCGACCAAGATTAGTCACGAGACTCGGTTCGGGTGATTAAGATTTGGTAAACAAAGAGTAGCC
>JAYMTP010006822.1:0-11660 GCA_036897365.1 Geranium brycei | reverse complement strand
TTAACTAACAGTAGCTAGGATTATGGTGAGGGGTCTGTCCCACCATCTGTAGCTTCAGCTGTCCGGCTTAATGCCGGGTTAGTTGTTATTTAATTAATAAAATTCGTTTTACCTTAAAAAAAGAGTTACTCATCAATAATATAATTTTATTCTAGAAATTCAACAATAATTAATTTAAATAAAATATTTAACGGATCAATCTCAAGTAATAAAGTACTAAACACTCGGCTCATTTACAGCTTTGCATATGCAACCAAATAACCCAATAATTTGCACTTTCTTTAATTTTAGAATATAACACTATTTTATCCCTAAATAACTTGTCCGTCAAGCAAATTTACTTTTCATATATTTAATTATCCTTATATAAGCAAGTTTCTAGTCACATCAAAGAGTACATGTTCAAAGTGAATTTTGCTACTCTATCGATCTCAACAATGGAGTGGGTAACAAATTCTTCAGTGTGGCTAATTACCATACTGTCCCTACCTTGCCTCCTCTTGCTCCTCCGGCACAAGAGAGTGACAACCGGTGACCGGAAGCTTCCTCCGGGGCCACCGGGATGGCCAGTAATCGGTAACATATTGGACATGGGAGCCTTGCCCCACCGGTCACTTAACCGGCTGAGGGACGAGTACGGCGGCGTGATTTGGCTCCGGCTCGGCTCGAAGAACGCCATGGCCATCGTCTCGGCTCGAGCCGCCGCCGAGCTCTTCAGGACCCACGACCTGTCCTTCGCCGACCGTGACGTCAACACGACCATGCGTGCCCACGGCTACCACGAGGGCTCGATGGTCGTCGCTCCGTACGGGTCGTTCTGGCGCGTGCTGCGGCGGTTGATGACCGTCGACATGCTCGTCACGCGCCGCCTCAACGAGACCGCCCCGATAAGAAAGAAGTGCATGGACGACATGGTGACGTGGATAGAGACCGAGGCGGAGAGGGTGAGGCACACGCGCGGGGGTGAGAGTGGTTGTGGTGGTGGGGTCAGGGTGGCGCACGTGGTGGGTCTTACGTTGTTCAACATGATTGGGAACTTGGTGATGTCACGTGACCTCATGGACCCGGCGACGGAGGAGGGGCGGGGTCTGTTGGAGGCGATCGACGGCGTGGTGGAGTGGGGCGGGCGGGGCAACGTGGCCGATTACTGGCCGTGGATGAGGAGGTTCGATCCGCAGGGGCTGATGAGATCAATGGAGAGGGACTTGGGGAAGGCTCTCGAAATTGTCTCGACCTTCGTCACGCGCCGCCGCGAGGAAATTCTTTGCGGCGGCGGGTTGGAGAGGCGAGACTTCTTGCAGGTTATGTTGGAGTTTCGAGGGACAGGAAAAGAGGAGCCAGAAAAATTTTCAGACAAGGACATCAACATATTTATACTGGTAATTAAAATTAGTCCTGTATCAATATGTATGTTGGTTTGATTCATTGTGAACTAACCCAAACATCTAACTGATTTAAAACACATTTATATAAAATTAAATTGATTAGTTATATGTATAATCAGGAAATGTTCATCGCTGGCTCGGAAACAAACAGTAGCACCGCAGAATGGGCAATGGCAGAGCTGCTGCGCCATCCAGAGTCATTAAAAAAAGTCAAAGACGAGCTCAACCGAGTGGTGGGAAGCACTCGAAAGCTGGAAGAGAGTGACATCCAGAACCTTCCGTATCTGCAGGCGGTGGTCAAAGAGTCAATGCGGTTACATCCTGTGCTTCCGCTCCTGATTCCACGTAGCGCGATTCGGGAAACCAAATTCATGGGATACGATATACCCAAAGGCACACAAATTTTCGTGGACGCCTGGGCTCTGGGGAGAGACCCTGAGGCATGGGACGACCCGTTGACTTTTAAGCCGGAGAGGTTTTGGGGGTCAACGATTGATTACAGAGGTCAACATTTTGAGTTCATTCCGTTCGGCGCCGGCAGGAGGATCTGTGCCGGCTTGGCGTTGGCCCACCGACTTTTGTACCTTGTTTTGGGGACTTTGTTGCACGAATTCGACTGGGAACTTGACGGGTCGGCGACTCCGGAGACTTTGAACATGGATGACAAGTTAGGCATGACGGCAAAAATGCTTGAACCATTAGTGGCAGTGCCAAAGAAATGTGTGTGATTATTCGTTACCTTATTTTTAAGGTTTGTTTTGTTGGAAACATAAAATGTGTAATAAAGATCATCTCTAGACGTATGGTATGCAATAATAATCTCTCTTGATATTGGGACTGTCTTGTTTGTCAAATAATGGGCTTGAACCAGAACAAAAGGCCCAATTAACTTATACAACTAAATGAGTCCAACCGGAGTAATTAGATGGAAATATGTCACTTTATTACATTATAAGCATAGTCCATTTTCACGTAAGTATAACTAACTTTCTTTCTTTTTGGTTTTTGTGGTACCTGAGCTATTTATTTTTTTAATTTTACCACTCCAGCAAAATCCGTTAAATTCCCTTTTAACACCTTTCAATTTTCAAAATATACTTGAACCCCCAATTTAACCCTAACCCTTTTAATCCCAATCCCTAACCCTTACTCTAACCTAACATAACTCTTAACACTAACCTAACAAGACCGTCTTCAACCGACTATCTTGCATGTTCCTCCACCGAGAGAGAAACCTAACCCTCCATCGATCAGAACCAGTCGAAACCCAGCTCAACCGGCTCAACCCAAAACCCGAAAACACGTCGGAATCGTCTGTGGTGCTTTTCAAGTTTGAAGAGTTTTCAGAGGGAGAGAGAGATAAGGGCAAAGTTTGAAAATTAAATTTCTAGTCAATGACGTTTTAGACTTTTTACTTTTTAAATTAACAGTTTCCACCCAAACATGATAATTGACTGTGTCCAAAATAAACAAAGTTTATTATATTCAAATGACCCAAATCTCGGTTAGATATATATCGGTGAAATATGTGTCAAGTATTTAGTATATTTATACGTACTTTTCCTAAACGCATCCCCATGTAACAAGGATTATACAAGATACAAACATATTCATGATTTTTTAGGCACTATTTACGTTTTAAACATATAGGTATGCACGCTTCTTTGGTATGGCTTTGAGTGGAACATCTTTGGACCACTTTCTGCGCCATTGCCATGCCCACGCACATTCTCCGCCCCGACCCGAACGGAATGAGCTCGTAGTCTTGCCTATATACTCGATATCCGAGTCCAAGAACCTTCCTCTCACGACTGACAACTCGGTCGAGCTCTTGTTTGGCCTTGCTCATGACTTCGGGGTGTTTCATTAGCTCTGCCATGGCCCATTCCAAACTCCCGCTTGTTGTTTCCGCCCCTGCGAAAAACATCTATGCGAAATTGATATATTTGAAAAGGAGAAAGAGATCCCGAGAAGCAAACGACATACTCTGATTAATCATAAAACATGAGAAGCACACGAAAAGAACCAGCCAAACTCTGATAACATGTAAAAACCACAACTAATTTAAAACTTCAAGCTAATAGATAGAGTCTCAAGAGATAAAATCTGGTGAACAGAATCACATCATTTGATGTGACATATCAAATCTTGGTTGGTTCTGCACATTTGTATTTGTCATTTGTTTCGAGTCATATGACTACGGATCACGTGCATATCTCGTAATTGATAAACTTTTGTAGTCCGACACCATTAGTACAGAAATGGGTATTTCTGACGCACTCGATGCATCAGGTAAATCCCAAATTTGCATTGGGTAAACATACCCGATAACAGATGGAAGAAGTTGTTAGACTACCAAACCTTAAAAGCATGATTACTAATAATGTTCTGAAAAACACTAGGCGCTAGTTGAACAATGTTTACCAGAATAATCATAATATTTGTCGGTCAACACCAATAATGTTCTGAAAAACACTAGGCGCTAGTTGAAAAATATTTACCAGAATAATCATAATCTTTGTCGGTCAACACTGACTGCTTCACAATCCCTAAACACACCCAAGTCTTTGTCAACGCGTGGGCCATCGAGCGGGACACGGTCGCGTGGGCCGACCCGCACTCGTTTATGCCCGAGAGGTTCTTGGGATCGAACATCGAGTACAAGGGACAGAACTACGAGATGATCCCATTCCGGTCGGGGAGGAGGATATGTGTCTCAATGCCATTGGCCGACAAAATGCTCCACCTTGCACTGGCCTCCTTTTTGCACCAGTTTGTTTTGGAGCTCCCTCGTTACACCACTTTCCTGATAGAGTTTACTTATAGAGTATAATATAGAACCTGACTTTCTGCTACATGGCGTTCACGTGAATTGATTCTCATAGTTATCACGCCTCCAATAGTTCTCGCTAAAATGTATGTATTTTTGTGTTTCCCAACTCTCACAATCGTGCTATATTAACTTCATTATTATTCACATAAATAAATATGGTTTCTCCTATTTTCTTCATTGAGCGTGGAGTCTTTCTCTTCTCAAACCCGTAATAAATTAAAATTATAAATTAACAAAACTATTTTCTCGACACAATCACTTATTCTCAAATATAATCATCAAAAAACCAACCATGTGTATATAATTTACATTTATATTATATACAAGTTGGAAATAACTTATAATATAAACCATTTACATTTCCATATATAAGTAGGGCTGGACATGGGTCCAGAACCGGACTGGACTAGAGTCTTCGGTTCTCAAAAATTGAGAACCAGAACCGAACCTTTATGTAATGGGCCGGTTCTGGTTCTATACCCGTTTTTTCGGTTTGGTTTCCCAGTTCTACCCGCTAGAACTGATTAACTCTTTATTTTTGTTAATTATGTGGTTTAGGATACGGTTTATGATACAAATTAGACGATTTAATCTGGTTTTTAGGCAAAACATGAAATTTATAATTATTAAAGGTTCTAACAAAAAACACATTAATACTTAATTATTAAAATCAAATCGAATTATAAAATTTGTTGATAAAATAATAAATAAAATATAAGTAATATATATTTCTCGATTCATTCTTCGGTTCACGTACTCTATGTCTATTCTTCATATATAAATTGATGGTAGTTCGATGATTGTTTAGCGAACTGGTCCGATTCTGGTTACCCGCCGGTTCTATATTTAAGAACCGGAACCGAACTGATAATTTATGATTCTTTTATTTTTAGAACCAGAACTAGAACCGTTACCCGCGGTTCCCGGTTCTCTAATTTCAATTCTGGTTCGGTTACGGTTCAGTCTTCAGTTCCGGGTTTAAAGTGCCCATCCCTTTATATAAGGACCAAATTTAACATTTAGCATTCATTATTAGCATTAATCTTAAAATTAGTTCGAAAGAAATTTTCTTCATCGCTCGATAATCATATTAATGTACACGAAATAAAGTCCACATAATTAGATGAAACTTTTGAACGTGGCCATTCTACTTATATTAGACAGCAATTGAAGTCCACGTAAATCAGGTATTCTTTAACTCAAGCATTAATTTACAGCCTTAGTTTATTACGAAAATTGTAAAAAAGAAAACATTATAAACTATCACAATTTCACCCGAGGGCATTGTGTTCTTTGTTAATAACAGAAATGTGTGTATTTGTACAAAAAATGACGAATTTACCTTTAAAATTAAATTTTATTTTTTTATTGTGAAAAAATACTTTTAAAAGTTTTTCTAAAAACATCTTTTAACTAAAACGTGTATAATTTAGTTTTTTTATTTAAATTATTAGTTGAAAATTATTTTTAAAAAATTTTGAAGCTCGAGAACTTTATTAGCAAGCATCAAAAGCAAGAACAGAGACGAGATAGGGTGCGGCGTCATATTTTCCTTCATCTCCCAGCAAGACCCATCAAGGGAGAAGGTAGCCGAATAATGGGCCATTCCGTTACCTGACCTATAAACAAAATCATCGATAAAACTAACATGTTGGCGTAGAAGAAACTTATATTAATACAACCAAAAGGAGAAATAAAAGAGCTCGAGTTACCACACACCTGAACAACCGAAAGGCAGTCTGATTCGACCAAGACTGGATTGGAGCTCCTAGAGGTCTGGATCCCGAACTGCTATAGCTTTTAAAAACTCTCTGAAAAATATTAATTCTTAACTTCAAGGACAATTTTAGTATTATTTTACAAATAAATACATTTTGCAAAAAAGAAAACAAAATTCACCACATTTTTTATCACTAAATTAAAAAGTACCCAACAACTTTCATTCTACTAAATATATAATAAAGCCTCATTTGAATACCAAGCTGAGATTCGAATCATGAACTTAAGTCTATGGAACGAATTTTCAAGGCCCTTAACCACTAGACTAAAAGTGTACTTTCCTTTATTTATATCATGATCAATGTCACGCCCTCCAATAATTAAAAGTTGAAAACAAAAATAGCTTCACTTTAAAAAAAAAAATTTCAACTGTATTTATGGAGCGCACGCACATAAGAATTTTTTAATTAATTGTTAGTCGTACGAGTTTCGCATTATAAATTAATCGACCGAAAGTTAGGTTGTCTTAAAACAATGGAGTCGTTAACAAATTATTGTAATGTAGTGTGGTTTATTACGGTATTGTCTGTACCGTGCATCGCATTGCTTCTCCGGCACAAGAAAGTGACCGGCTACCGGAGGGTTCCACCGGGCCCGCCGGGATGGCCGGTAATCGGCAACTTATTGGACCTCGGGAAATCCCCCCACCGGACACTGAACCGGCTGAGGGACGAGTACGGCGGCCTGATTTGGCTCCGGCTCGGGTCGAGGAAGGCCATGGCCATCGTCTCGGCCCGAGCCGCGGCCGAGTTCTTCCGGCGGCGGATCGGAAAAGCGAGACTTCTTACAGGTTATGCTGGACTTTCGCGGGACAAGAAACGAGGAGCCGTCGGAGTTGCTGGACAAGGACATCAACGTATTCTTATTGGTAATTAATTAAAGATATAATTACACGTGGTTGTACTTAATTACACATATCGTGCCGGACTCCACAACTAAAAACTCGATCTTATTAGTTGAGTTTGACGTTTTCGTTTATATGCGCCCTTTTCATTTTCAATTCTTTATATGTGAGATTAACTTCTCACTCTCATGCTTATACATGTGGGGCTTATTTTTCTGCATGTCTTGTAAGCATGGACATCCCCCTCACGTTGTAGCATTCTCCACCCAAACTGTAGCATGCATGCCAAATATACACCCAACCTTATCTCTCGGACATGACTAACATATTCTATAATTGCCTAAACCCCAATTTAGGTTAATGTCAAGATTTATCCCTCGTGCAATATATTGCTTTATGATGCTACCATCTACCGACAACTCGTTGGAAGTCTAGTCCAAATATTACCTATGCAGTTCGTATATAGTAAGCAAGTTCATGTGTGCCGCTCTAGTACGGGCTACTGATTTTTTCTCAGCGACTCTCTTATCTCTTAAAGAAGTAAGAAGTAGAAAGTTATTAATCGATCTAGCACGAAAGTAGAATATCGAGAACGTTGTCACTTCACACGACACCATCTCACTCAAGGCACCGTTGCTCTCCGCTTTGTCTCTTCTAGTGATCAAACCGCCTATATTTTTTTTATCCAACCACAGATTCCTAGGTAGTTTGGTTAGAAAAATATTATCATATTGTTGTACTATATAAATACTAATTGAATGACACAAATGTTTAGGGAATCATTTTCATGTTTCTTACTCTTTTTTTACATATCTAAGGATAATTTGAACTTTTATATCAATCTAAATCCTAAATTATATTTTCAGGAAGTGTTCGGAGGGGGTTTGGACACAAATAGCAAGACCATAGAATGGTCGATGGCCGAGTTACTACGCCACCCGGAGTCAATGAAAAGAGTCAAGGCCGAGCTCAACCTAGTGGTGGGACCCACCCGAAAGCTCGAGGAGAGTGACGTCGAGAACCTTCCGTACCTTCAGGCAGTGATTAAAGAGTCAATGCGGTTACATCCCGCGCTTCCTCTCCTGATTCCTCGTAGCGCGATTCGGGACACTGAATTCATGGGATACGATGTACCGAGAGGCACACAAGTTTTTGTGAACACCTGGGCCATTGGGAGAGACCCAGAAGCCTGGGACGAACCGTTGACTTTCAAGCCAGAGAGGTTTGTGGGGTCCGAAGTTAATTACAAAGGTCAACATTTTGAGTTCATTCCGTTCGGAGCTGGTCGGAGGATGTGTGCCGGCATGGCACTCGCTCACCGGATTTTGTACCTTGTTTTGGGGACCTTGCTACACGAATTCGACTGGGAACTCGACGGGTCGGTGACTCCGGAGACATTGGACATGGACGATGAGTTAGGCACGACCTTAAAAATGGCCAAGCCGTTAGTGGCAGTGCCTAAGAAATGTGTGTCACACTAATTATATGGTAACATAAGACTTGTAATAATGTTTGAGACATGTAATAATATTTGAGGTCGGAATATTTGCTCTTCACTTGGTCATGACATTTACATATATATGGCAATGATCTCTAATGATAGAGGAGGCGCTAGAAGAGTTATGGTTGGCACTGTCGACCTCGAGAGGAGTTCAGATTTTTCACTCTGGCCTTGAGACGAGTAGTAATTTGCACCGTCAGTTACGAGACGAGTTGTCATCTGCAAAACAGGTCTTGAGATGAGTAGCGGTTTTGTACTGTTGACCATGAGACGAGTTGTCATCTACATCATCGACCGGGAAATAAATAATCATTTTTACAGTTACTCTTGAGACTAGTTGTTTTAATCGCTACAACACAATCGAAATATATAATTGACAAACACGTCACTTATAAGCATGATAAATTGATATGATTTAGTTGAGCCCGATTTAAAGGCAAAGACTTTAAATTCACAACTAAAAAAATAAATAGAAAACGTCAAGTTTGCAAAAACGTAACAATCAAGCATGATAAATCAGTTCGGTTCTGAACCGGTTAATATACAGTTGTGCACATTATAAGAATCGGACCAAGACTGAAATTAAATGGCTCTCTAAATTCATAATCGAATCCGACCAATTATACATGGTTCTCGATTTTTCAATTCTGGTTCGGTTCAGATTTCAGTTCGGGACCAGTTTTGAATGTAAAGTACTCACCCCTAACAATGCGAACCGGTCGGGTCTTACCGGTTAACGGACATTTCTGATTTTTTAGAACCAAAACTCAAAGACTCTCTGATATTCAAAACCAAATCAAACTATTAACTATAGCTCTAATTTTTTAATTCTGAGTCCGGTTTGGTTTTTAGTTCGTGACTAGTTCCGGGTCCAAAGGTTCCACTCCTACTAAAAATTATAACAAAAATAAATATTAATTTTAAAACATTTCATTCTAAACGTGGAAGCAATTTCTCCGACATCAACCACTGTATAGATGAGTCATGATTTCAGAACCGTACACTTACTGTCCAATGGAATTATTGCTGAACAGTTTCTCGTGAAGCCCTCTATGTATAACCTTTATTTGCATTAGAGAAATTTACAAAAACTGTCACTGTGTTACTTTATTTTTTTATAGAAAGTATCCGTCCCATGTTTTTGTTAAAAAACTCTCCTTCCACTTTTTAATTTTTTATATCATTATAGTTAGGGGTAATTTTACTAGATCTCAACTTTTTTTAATTTAATTTGTGAGATTACCAAAACAGGTTTCTGTCTCACTCCGTTAAAAAAAACTTGTGAAATAATCAAAATACCCTCGCATGCAATAATTGAATCAACGGTTCGGCTTGTTTGAGAATTAAATTTTTGCTAAATCGGTTTGGTTCGCCAAGTTTGAAGGTTTGTCTTCAACCTTCAGCTCCGGGGAGATCCGAGAGATGTGAACGGAGTGTCTTGGACTCGTTCAAGACTTTTGATGGTGCTATGATGGTGCTCGAGCCAACGAGACGTCGGAGATAATGTCAACACAGAACGAGGAGGTCAAGCTTTAAATCAGGCGAACCGAACCGTTTTGGTAGAAATTTGATTTTCAAGCCGGCGAACCCATAAATTGAGATAAACTGCAGGTTCATTATTGATTGCGAGGGTATTTTGGTTATTTTTTAAGTTTTTAAAAATTAAAAAAAATGTCAACAGAGTGAGACAAAAACATGTTTTGGTGACCTCAAAAATTAAATTTAAAAAGTGGTGACTTATTTGAAAATACAAACCTTTTTGGTCACCAATGTGAAATTACCCCTTATAGTTATTGATTATAAAAATTATTAATCTTAACAATTTTTCACTTCGATAAAAGAAACTCATTTTATTGATCGCCGAAAAAAATGGCTGAGGAGTGATTTTGACGAGTGAGCAGGACATTATACACATGATTGTTTTATTTGTATCGCGTGTCGTCGTGAGAAGAGTTATGGTTTGCACTGTCGACCTTGAGGGGGAGTTGAGATTTTCCACTTTATTCCCGATGCGAGTAGTAATTTGCACCACAAGTTACGAGACGAGTTGTCATTTGTATAATAAGTCTCGAGATAAATAACAATTTTCACTGTTAACCATGAGACGTGTTGTCGTTTGCATCATCGACAGTGAGATAAAGGATCATTTAATATTTGATGTTGAGACTATTTGTTTTAATCGCTGCAACACGATCGAAATATAAATTTGACAAACACGTAACCAATAAGGATGCGATAAGATTTAGTTGAGCCTAATCTAAAGTCAAAGACTTTAAATGCACAATTAAAACATATACTAACGAAAATAGAATGTTGATATTTAAATACTACAACACAATCGAAACATAAAGTTTGTAAAAACGTAACAAATAAGCATGATAAATCAGTTTGGTTCTGAACCGGTTAATGTGCAATTGTGCACTATAACAACCGGACCCATACTGAAATGAAATGGCTCTCTAAATTTAGAATCGAATTCGACCAATTATCCATGTTTCTCGATTTTTTGGTTTTGATTCGACTCAGATATTGGTTCGAGACTGGTTCTGGCAAATCGGTCTGGGTCTTACCGGTTAACGAACTAAAACTCAAAGATTCTCTGACGTTCAAAACCAAAACCGAACTATTGTAACTCTAATTTTTTTAATTTGGGTTAGGTTTGGTTCTCAATTTGTAAATAGTTCCGGGGTCCAAAGGTTCCACTCCTACTAAAAATGATAACGAAAATAAATTATTAATTTTTAAACATTTCATTTTAAACGTGGAAGCAATTTCTCAGACAACAACTCATCGACCACGGCATATATGAGTCATGATTTCTGTAGAATACATTTATTGTCCATGGAATTATTGCTGAATAGTTTCTCGAGGAGCCCTCTATATAGCATTATGAACACAAACAAAGTTATGAAAAAACAAATACAAAGCAGACACTATGGAGTGCAATTATTGGTGCTCGGCTCTTTGCTCCATCCTCCTCCTCCTACTAGCTTCGCTTCTGCTGGGTCGCCGGTTCCGAAGCGGTTCCCACCGGCGGCCACCAGGACCACCGGGATGGCCGGTCGTCGGCAACATGTTCGACCTGGGAGCCCTGCCCCACCAAACCCTAATGGAGCTCCGGTTCAAGTACGGCCCGGTCCTCTGGCTCCAGCTCGGCTCCGTCAACACAATGGTGGTCCAGTCGGCCAAGTCCGCGGCCGAGCTGTTCAAGAACCACGACAAGCCCTTCTCCGACCGCGCGTGCCCGCGCGTCTTCACCGCCCACGACTACCACCTCGGCTCCGTCGCCTTTGGCCGCGGCCCGTACTGGCGCGCGGC